>QTSX02006761.1:0-40615 GCA_014839935.2 Entomophthora muscae | reverse complement strand
TTTGGTGGGTGATACCCCACCACATGGAGACAGCTTTGTATTATCCCGCAATTTCTGTCACAGAAAGAAGGAGTATAGCTTATGGTAAACTTTTAGCTCCTCAAAAGATATGCACACAGTATTTAACAGAGAATAAAAATTCACTCTCAGTTAAAACATGTAGATTACGCTCCACTGTAAATAAAAATCATTCCTGAGCATCCACATATACCTTTTTCATAATGTGATAAACTTGAGATTTATGACTAAGAGTGAAACTGGAATAAGATAGTGCTGACGCCACCTTGCAAGAGATGTTGTTGGTTGGCGGAGCAGGATAGAATTACAGACACCAAAACAACATATGGCGCTGAAACCAGGAAACAATGGAGTTAGGCTCAACCACCATAATAGGATAGGGAATCCATATATTAAAAAGTAATCCAACTTGGAAGCTCAAAAAGGAACCCATACAGATGCACGTTGTAAAATATGGAATCTCCATGGAGTAGGAGAGGAGGAATTTTCTTTAGAAAAATGCTTCCAAAAACTCAGACATAGAAGAGTTGAGTGATGTGCTGGAAATAGCTGAATAGTATGAAGCTGTTCCTAGGTGGTGTAAGATAAATCCCCAAATCAACATGAAATTGATGATTAACCACCAACAAGGCTTCAGATATCTCTTGATAAAATTTCCAAATGAGACACTGGGGTTTAAAAATAATAACAAAAGCTAGCAAGAGTAGTCCCAGATAAATAGCCTGAGACAAAATCAGTGAGTCTTCAGAACAAAACTTGGGAAATTGAGAGGTAACCAGAGTTTCAGTTTTAATTTTTGCAGTGAAAACTCCAACATTGGAAGGCATTGGAGTAACATTGGGAGGATCAGGATAGGAGTACTTGGGATGGGACCCTATCTTCCTGTTAAAATACAATTTAGAATCAGATTGTAGGGAATATATTGGAGCAGGCCAACCAAAAGATGCATTGGGATATGTTAAAATAAAATAGATAAGTTTTTAGGTTTATTGAGAATTTTGGAGGGCTCAACTTTTAAGAGCTGAACAATAGAAAAAAATTAGTATGTACCAAAACTATTGACTTGGCAGCCCCACCCAAATATGCTAATATGAGACTGTCCCATCATTCCAGTGTGTAACAAGTCCAGTGCGCAAAGAACCCTTGTGGGTTTAACTTCTGATAGTCTTTCTGATAAATGAGTGATTGTCAAGTGACCCTGAGATTATTTCAACTTAGAATAGTTGATTCTGTACAGCATTTGGATCCTGCTGATTAGCTGGAGCTGCTGTTATCCATTTTTGATTGGCAGTTTGACTTAAATCATTCAACTTTGACAATTTTTGCAATGGTTCTCATGATCCCCCAGCTTTGTAACTAGAAAAATCTATGCCCAGCATTAAAGGAACTACCTGAAAGAAACCATCACAGAATCTACATAAAGTCACAAGAAAGTAAGAAAAATATAATAAGCAAGTAAAATATTGGCAACAATGAAAGATAATCCTCCCTCAGGGTTCTAAGTCAGAAAAAGAAACATGTGGCTTGGATCAACCCACCTAAGATCTAAATTCAAGGCATGACAAGCCAAGCCTTCTATTTGATATATCACAGCTGACCACTTGCATATATGAAGCACAAGTCATTTACCAGAAATTGCACTAACATAGTAGGAACTTATAATAGCTTTTGATGACACAGCATATCATATATGATGTCTTTCTCTCTAATAAAGATATTATATATTCCAGTTGTATTCAGATTTTGGGAACTCTTCTAATAAATAACTGTTACAACAATATTCAAGTATCTTGCTAGCCTTTTAGTAGCAAAGTTCTAATAAAAAATACAGTAAGCCAATTAAAAAATAGACCCGGGAGAATAGTGGCAAGCTCATATTGCCTCTGGGAAAGAGAATCAAGATTGGACTTGAAACCAGTCAATACTGGGAGCCAATATTAACTCTAGCCCAACCCAAGCTGGAGCCTCAGAAAACCAAGTTTCTGGCAACCTCCAGAATCAACTCATAAGGAAGGGAAGATCCTCCATGTCAACAATACTCAAAAATATTTTTCTTATTTTCAATATTAAAGAATATTCTTTTCTGGATTGAATGATTGACACTGATAGTAACAGCAATGTTTGGTTTTTATTCTGAGCTTTCAATTGAAATTATAAAATATAAAGCAAAAGCAATTTTTAAAATTGTTGACATTGAGGATGTTCCATACTGTATGAGTTACTTATGGAGGCTGCTGAGCTTCTGGGTCTATATCATGAGGCTACACAATCAAACCTGCTTTTTGAAAGAGCGTGCCAAATCTCTTGAGTTAACACCCAGATAACCCTTCACCCAAGAAGGCTTCCAGGCACATTGAGGGTCAGTATTTGGGTCCAACTTCAAAAGGTTATATAAAATTAAAGGCTCTTTTATACAAAATATTGGTGTCACATTGCCACCCTGTAGGGACCTGAGCATGTTAAAGGCTTGATAAGCTAAAGTTATCTCAGCCAGCTCATGGATGATCTGGATTCTAGAAAACACCTTGGGCCTTCCATAAGGGCAAGGCTTATAAAGGCAAGGCCCCTTCTTAAGCTATTCCCAGAGTTGATATTCATCTTCATATCCAGCCACCAGGTTGGATATTTGATGTCATGGAAAAATACCAGAGGTGAAAAGTATGTGAAGTATAGTATAGAAGTGATTTCAACCCACTTATCAGAAAGCACTCTATTTTTATAAAAAAAACAATAGCAATGCCCAGGGAAATCAATTTTTAAAGGCAATTACTAAACTTCTGGAGGTTTAGATGCCTCATTCCTAATGGGGTCTAAAAGCCTACTGGCAATGATAATGATACCCATGTCAAGTATATACTTCTGGAAAGTATAATAAACAAGATAAAGGGGAAAATTAAGAAGAGAATGATACTTTATTGGATATCAATATAGTATAATATATAGTATAATGGAAAGTCACATACTGTCCATGTACGTCATGAAAGTCATGAGAATTATACAAGTAATGTTCCTCTTAAGTCATGAGGCTTGTTCAAGTTGTGTTCCATTTAGGATCCTGAATGTTTGATTCCCGTGATAGACAGCTAAATGATAGTAGTGCCCCCAACTTAATGATCAGTCGGGAAATCATTCAGCAAGTTACTCAGGAAATTAATTTCCCAAGAGGGAGTAATAAAAGATGTTGCAACACCCATTTCATATATTTTAGAATCTGTACACTTTTTGAATCTAATTCATCCCCAAGTCAATATGTGAGGGTAGTTTTAAGTGGATCATTAGTAAAAACCTAATAGATTTGATTGTATTGGGTCACAATCAAGAGCAGCATGCAACCTGCAGCAGTGATGACCAGCTGTATCTGAGTAGATTGCACTGAGGTAAAAATCTTTAGTAAGCCAGCTTATGGCCACAAATCTTTCACCACTGCCAAGATGTACAACTATCTTTTCAGATAAGATGCCCAAAATAAATTGTCCTGCTATGAAAAAATCCAGGAAACACTGGGCTAAAACAATATGTACCAGACTGGCAGAGAGCTTATACCAGTAAAAAATCCCATCCAGGTAGTAAATTATGATTAGTCAAGCATGGCTGGCCTGAGCTATAGTCAGGCTGCGGTAGCCCAGAGATAGCTGTGCAAGTAAACCTAGCCTGCCATATCTTGTTAGAGTTATTTGTACCTAAACCAGCTTAAATTTGATGCACCATTGATAGCTCCAACTTAACAGAGCTAGAAAAATGAAAAAATGGACATAACTTGTAGCTCTTGAGGCTATCCTAGATAAGTAAAAGTCATTGATCTTGGCTGAACTCAAATAATGATACTGTAGTTTTCAAACCTATTAAGATAAATGTATATTACTCAGTTTAGAACACATGATCTCTGTCTAAAAACAAAATAAAAAATCAAGGAATTTATAGTAAATCACAATAGATTTAGATCCACTTTGATTTTGTTTTTAGACTGAGTTCATGTGTTATAAACTGAACAATATATGTTTATCTCAACAGGTTTGAAAACTACTGTATAAAATTCTGCCTTATAGTGCTAGGGGGAGGTTACAGAAGTTTTTGTTGATTTCTCCTGGAAAATAGTATCACAATGCTTGATTTTAAAGCTCAGGGATAATGGTCCAGAAACCTGATCTTATAACGCATTGATAGCATAAAATTTAGCATATTAAGAAGCCTTTTTAATAAAAAAAATCTGCCTGAAAAGGCAAGGCTAGGATGCTAACTTGATAATAAAACTCCTGGCTTCTATTATAACAATATAGATGCTAGCTTTTTATCACTCTATATCTTCTCGTGGGGGTTCAGTGATTATATTTATAACAGTTATTTTAAATTACAGCTTGCGTTAAAGCTGACAGCCATCAATGATAGATGCATATAAAGGTTGAGCTGTTTTGATACCAATATTGCATTCTTCTAAAGCAATCACCTTGAGGGATCTTTTATCCAGTTGACATTAAGCCAACCCAATTTTTAAGGGTTTGCGTCTGATTGGTTTAGCTTGGGAATAGATCTAGTGAGAATGGGTTGCAAACAAGCGCTCAGATTATAGCCAGCTAGTTATATAGCTTTTTATGGCTACAGCCATTTTTGCCCTGGCTTGAGCTTTGGAGTTCTTCTGTTTTATGTAATAGAGCTACCTTTGAAGAAAGACTGAAATGCAGTTTCTCTACTTTTAGAGAGCAGCTACAATAGCCCCACTTCTGTAGGATTTAAACTGATAAACTATCCATTGTCAGCAGCTAGAAGTGTAGCCCTTGATGATCTGAAAAAAATAGGTATCTTGGGCAACCACAACATTCTAGCTCTAAGAAATATAGAGATCCAAGATGGTAAGCTGAGCCAAGGCAATATTCCAGCCTAGTTTAAACCAGGAGTTCATTATTTATCACTATAGATGCTTCTTGGGTGAAAATTTTAATAAGACTACCCTTAAATTTTATAATAGTTAACTTAGTATTGTAGTTTTCTACAGCCACTTGCTTTGAGCTCCATTTTTGGGATTTCGGGTACCCACTTCAATCCCAACACTGCTATTCATTGAACCAAAATCTTGTATAATACCATTATTTTTAGCATTTTAATTAAAATCATATTTAAAATAATGCCATAGTGTCAGATTTTAGATCCTAGGAACACCGTTGTTGGGATTGAAGTGAGCACCAGTTTTAGCATTGGCGGGGTTTCTTTATTAGCAAAGCATAGGCTCACTTATAGCCAGGGTTGCAGTGGACTACCCCAGACGTCTATTGGGCCTTGTCTAACACAACAAAAATTGTGTTTTAGGATGTTTAGATACTTTAAAATTAATTTTTACATTAGACACCATTATCTGGAAACTAGTCAAAGCTGTATATAACCCTACTTGTAGATAGTTTATCAATGTGACCTTTTAAAGACAGTAGTAGTAGATTATAGAGTTTGGGTTTCTCATATAGCATAAATATCTGAAGTTGAGTTGGGATTTTTTCTGACGGTCGCTAACTTTGAAAAGCTGGTTTAACTCTTTTGTGCAATTTTCTACCTATTAGAGTATTTTTATTAACGATAATTAACCTTCTAGATGTATCGAACCTTCTGGAAGATTGGAGATAAAATCAATCTTAAGCCAAGGGATAAATTTTTCGAGTCGAGTCGAGTCGAATTGTAGATTTAGAATGGTTCGTTGAGGAATTACTAATCTGGTATAGTGATGGCTATAAATTTAGTTGTAATCATGTTTAACTTGGATGAGAAGTAATCTGGCAACCTTCAAGAGGATGCATGAAGATTGGGATAGTTTCGGGAGGATGTGAATCCTGAATGGAAGGGGATACGCATCTACCTGTGGATAGTTAGAACATTTGACTTCTGCCGGTAGTTTAAGTTATTCCTTGGAATAAACAGCCGAGCAAAGATGTGATTGCAAAGCCTAAACTGAATATTAAATTGTATTGGCATGCCAAGGAGAGTAATTTAATTAATATGTGCAGGGGGTTGGTAATTGCCGGCAATCACTCCTCCAAGATGGTACCAAGCACACTTGGACGGCGCTGGGGGCGGACCTTTGAAGATCTGGGGAACTTGGCTGAACACTTGTACGATGTACGCAGCTTGGGGTTGGAGCAGTTAACTGGGATCCTTTGGAGTGCCTTGGGCGTTGTTGGCACCGCTGCAGCTCGCTTCGTATGGCGCGACGGGTGTATGTACAGCCTTTTTATTGAAGCCAGGAAGGCTGACTCGAATTTGGAATCCGATAGCAGATTGAGTAACGGCATAGAAATGAAAGGCATGTTGAAAGTTGTTCTCTCGTTTGATTCTTATATTTATCCATGGCCCCCTTCCGGAGCCAATTAAATCCAACCAATCATCGGCGACTTGCTCGTCCAGCATGACATCATCACCGTTCAGGATGTGCTACATCTGACTCACTCGCAAGTACCTAATTTCAAAGCATCAATTGAAACAATGACCATTGGATTTAACATTTTTTAGCCTTTTGTTAAACAATGACACTTTGGTGATTAAACCGGAATCCGCATTTCCTACATTGAACTATCCACTTTATGCTTAAATTCCTTTGTATTCAACTACAAGCAATTCCGGCCGCGTACTGGGATCTATATCCCACTCCGGTTCCAGAATCCCATGCAACAAGATCCCCCTTCAAAAACTTTCAGCAAAGCATCATCTCCCCACCAATAAGCAATGCCGATCATGCCCCTTTTCATTAATCATACAAGATTCCAAAGTCTAGCCTCATTCCCAACCACCCCCAGATTGCTCAACACTCCAATCCCCTATAATACACTCAATGCTCAGCTACTCTATAGAAGCCTGGCTCTTATTGGTCAAACTATTAGTGGCATAAATCGGCCAAGCGCGGATGATGTAGCTCTACTTTCTTAGCACAAGTTCGAAAACAAGAAAGTTTAAACCCTTAGACGTTGGCTTCTTTACTTGAAAGATAACTCAATATCTCCCTTGAAAAAAGCATCCTAATAGAGCGGCACCAACCTACCCATGAATTACTTAACCCCCTTCTGATATTTGATTTCCACCCTCATCAGGAATCTCAGCCCAGGTGCTGATCTGAACCTCAAATTGGGGCAAGCTCTTTTTATCTTGGCCAGATTCAAGCCCACCCCAGTTTAAGCTCGATATTTATGCATGCAGCTGAATCAACCAATAAAATTGTCTTCTACAAAGCAACATGCATTCGAATCAATATTAATAATATGAAAGCGAGTCTGCCGGTCTGTTTTACAGCTTGAATGCACTTGAGATATAACAAGTTGAATCGATTTTTCCATATTATTTTATATTTAAAGTCAATGGCCAAGCCAACAGCTTGAACTGGCTCATCTTTACATACAAGCACCTTTGAAAGCTTGCATGTTAAATCCGATAGAGTGCTGCCTAAACTATGTAGAAATGATCATATAGGCTACTTGGTCCCCAATAAATTTATATTTGACTGCTTGGGTTTAAACAGTGCTTCAACCCTTGCAACCATGACAAAGAGGTTTACCTGTACAGATCATCCCGCTCCAAAAAGTGTGATTATAATTGAAAGGGGAGAAACAGATTGTTTAAGAATAAGATAACAATCTTAATCAACTTGCTATACTTCTACATGACTGGATGTTTAAACGGCAACAGTGGCCATGTCGACACTTTGGTAAAGTAAGAATTCGGTTTTGAATAATGTCGTCTTCTGGATGTTGACACTTTTTTAATTAATGGCACACTTTACCCTTAGATATTTTTAATTAAAAATACTTTAAATAATATATTTTACTGAGATGACCCCAGAGAGATCAAAAATAAAATAAAAAACCATAATTAATAAGAATAAGGAGATATAAGCAATTATTTTTAAATTTACTATGTAAAATACACTATTTGTTATAAAAATATTTTTTATTCCCATAAAAATTAAAATTTCTATGAACCAAAAATAAAGATACTTAATATATTATAACTGTCAGGATACCAGGAGTACTGTGGGGCTCCAGCAGGCAAAGGAGGAGTCAAAGCAGGTACTGGCATGGCCCACCAGATGATGGGACCTAACTTTATCAGGTAGGAAAGGGCCTTCCCAGCCACAGCCCAAGGTCCAGCTGCTGGCAAGGCAGAGTCAATCAATCCTGTGGGTGCAAGGTAAAGCACTCCTAGGAATTGACTACTCTGGCCAGAGGCATCAGAAGTGGGGGGTTGAGATGGTTGGTTTGGGTGTCAGAGGTGGTTCCATGGGGATCAGGTAGGCAGCAGGATTGTTGTACTTTCTGTTGAAGATCAAAGGATAGATGGTGATTGCTTTGCCATCTCAGATAATTTGGTAGGGTTCCTTGGGTGTGTTTGGGCAGGTGTACCACTGCAAGTCTTTCAATGTCCAGGGTTTGTGGTCAGGATTGGCGGGATACTCAGTGAAATGCACAGGGCCAAATGGAGCAATAGGTGGGCGGTAGTAGTCAAAGGCTTCGGTTTTATCAACTGGAGTCTGACTATCTATCCCAGTAGAGGGGTGCTGATGCTTGGGTGTATGCAGATGGAAGAGTATCAAAAATAGGTATGGAAACAGATTGGTGAACCAAAGGTTCATAACAACTTTATTTGGTAAGGTTTGGCTTTTGGGGTTTTGGGGTTTTTCCCAATTAGATCACCATTTTTGGACTGGCTTGACAGGCTCTCTTGAGCCCAAAGAACTTGATTAAAAAAAGGGGCCCCCAAATTACTTAATGGAGGGTGGGCTTGGTCTGGGTTTACTGGGCAGCTAAAAATAGCCTGCTCAGGTCCAGCCAAACCCACCAAGGCTTGGGCATAGCTTTTGGGGCCCAAAGCGTGCCCCTCAGCTGCCATCAGGGCGGGAATGGTTCCCACACCTGGATTTGCTTCAAAAAGCAAAAATCCAGGTGCAGGTGAATCTCTCCCGCCTGCTAGCCCCACCTAGTGGCTAGGAGCGGGTTTGATTCCTGCCTGGGGCCTTGAAACTGTTACTTTTGTAACAATAACACCTACAGATAATAAGGAAATCATTATTTTCATTTATTATGCTTCATATAAGCACAACTGAAAATATCTCATACTTTAAAGATAGATTAACAAAATATTAGATATCTCATATAAAACCACCTTGAAACTATACCTGAAACTTACCATTTATACCTAAAAAGATTATCGCCATTCAAAAAAATAAATAGATCTAAAAATTTAAAGGTGGAAAGGATCCAGGCAACGTAAAGCAAGGTTTACTGGGCTAATTGAAGCCGCCAGCAAGGGCAGTTGCCACACCCTCAAGGTACTTCTTGATCTCCGCCACCTTTTATAAATCCTCCTGGTAGTCCTTACTCTTCTTCCTGGGGGCCACCTGACTGGTCAGGTCACAGAACTTGGAGACATTCCTGGCCTGCTCCTCCTGCAGCTTCAGGACAAACTTGTTGAATTAGGGTTGGCCCTAAACTTGGTCTTGGGGTGTTTATGCCACACAACAAGGCTAGATGTTGTCATTATCTCCCCATTTATGAAGGCACTAAGGCAGTTCCAGGGTGCAGTGACCCCGCTCTTATCTCTCTGGGAAGTCACCTTCTTGCCCACCCATTGGCGCTTGAAGTAATCCAAGTAACCTTTGAAGATGTTGGAGTGCTTCCTGATGTAAACGTCCTCCAGGAGGGCCTCAAAGCCAAGCACAGTATCATCTGGCCGCACAAAGACCAAGGCAGCAAGCTGGGTCATGGCAAAGCGGCACTTCCCTTTACCATCATTAAGACACTTGTCAAAGAGCTCCTTCTGGCTCTTGAGGTGCTTGACAAGGGCCTGTCTAAAATGAAAGAAGCAGCCCTGTACTTCTTTGTTGAAGGTAGCCTTAAAGGCTCTGAACTGAGCAAGCTCAAAGTCCATGATGATGTCCTTTGGCCCAAGTGAGCGCCCATGAGCTAGCTGCTCAGCAGCTAAGGCTGACTCATCCTTCTCAGCAGAGGAAGAGTTTGCTCTGGCGGTGTGGATGAGAGAGAGAAGCTTTTTGATAGGGAGGGAGCTTAAAGTGTCCCAGAAAATCTTGAAGGCTCTGGTGTAGACTTCAGTCTTGGCACCAGGCAGGTGATAGCAGTGTTGAGCTGCTCCAGGTTTTGGGTTGTGGCGTAGGCAATGATCCTATCCTCCACTTTCTGCCCATTGTCATGGAGCAGGAACATCTCACCCTCCTCAGTTTTCTTGAGGTTGGTGGGGAAAGGTACTTGCACGCAAGTACAGCCAGCTGGGTGGGCAAAAGATCTTTGGAGGTGGGCATGATCTGCACCAGATACCTGTCAGGATACTGCGTCCCAGGGGAAGACCTGTTAGCCTCAGCTGCCAACTTTCTTTTTTGGGAGGAGGGTAAAGCCCACCATAGGAGGGATGCTAACTTGACAAGATAAGATGCTGATTGGCCTACTAAAGCCCAGGGTCCAGCGGCTGGAACCATAGTGTCAACTAACCCAGCCAAGGTAATATAGGCAATTCCCGCATATTGGTTGGCTGTGGGAGGGGCCAGACCTGGGGTGTAGGCGGCCAGGTTTAGGTGTTGGGGGTGATTCCATATATGTCTGGTAGGCAGGCAAATAGTTGTACTTCACACGGATTTTGGAGGCTGGTTGCTTGCACCAAGTATCTTTGTGAAAGGCTGTTTGTGGGGTTATCTGCTGGGCCAGGTGGTCTGCGCGGGGGGTTTCCTTCTTGGTAAGCTCCCTGTACTCTGGTTTAATCAGATAGTTGGAGAAATGCAGTGGACTAAAGGGAGCACCAGGAGGACAATAAAACACGGGCTGGGTTTTAGGGGCTTCCTCAGTAATGTGGGCCACTAGCCCAAGATTTTCTGTTGGAAAAGTAGTAAAATGGAAAACAACTAAGACAAAATAAGGAATAAATTGGTAGAACCAAGGTCCCATAATCTTATTTTTTTATTTCAAAATGACAATGCCAATTATCAAGACTTCATGGAGTTTAAATACCATTTCAAATGCTAAGTTTGGAATCTAGCCCATCACCTGATTGCTAAGTTGCTCAGTTTCTTCCGGCCCGGGAGCTCTGGCCCCATCCTGGATCCTTTGGCTCTTCATTTCTTCTGCTGAAATGACCTCCATCTGACGGCCCAACAATAATACCCTCATGGCCTTATCATTGCCACTGATGTTCCCGTCATTCTGGACCAAATGGCCCTCAGAAACCCCAAGCCAGGTCAACCCTGGTCCCATGGTCTGAACATCTCCAGGAGTCACTTCAAGGTCACCAGAGGCCCAGAGATCACATGGCCCGGCGGCCTAGTCTTCTAACCTATATCTGATTTTCCTTGAGACTTTAACTTAACAAGCTGAGCAGTAAATCCCTCCCCAGATGACCCATCAGTCGATATAGGAGTGACATCATGTTGATTCAGTGCTTCTAGCAATCTATACTGGCCCAGATTCACTGTTCTATGACGTTCCTCCATACTTCACAAATCTGTGGCCTGGGGACCTGCAAATTTTGCTGATTGTCCAGGTTCAAATCACAACTTTTTCCAGCTCTTCCATTGGCTAGCCACAAAAAACACAGGCAGACGGCCTGAGGGTCTGCAGGATCTTCACAATCATCAGAATCAGGTCCCAAGTTTGATTCTTCTAATTGGAGTTTCCTACTTATTTTGGGCGAGATGTCATTCATGGCAATACCTGTAAATTTACTTCCCCTTTAGCCCTGGATAGGACAATATTCCCTTGGAGTACAAAGAAAACTGCTCAGAATCAAGCTAAAACTCTTAGTTCCCTTGAAGATTTGGCTCACACAACTGACAAGAGATTTGTATTGACGTATCCTTCTCAGGTGGTACCTACCAAGGATCAGATTTATGTTCCCACCTGGGAGGAATCCCTGATTAATTGGGACTATTTTTTGGCTTGGTTTTGTCCTCATTTAAAACAAATGAAGTATAACCAATCAGGTCGTGCTACTGTTAAATCCACAATCTTCAATCCAACTGGATTAAATGATGCCCTGAACCATTCCATAGGCATCAGCCAATCAGAAGCGGTGTTGAAAATTGTTGAGAAACCCTCTAACCCTTTGGATCCCCCCTGCAAAATTTCTCTGCAAGCCGATCAAACTCCAGCTCTGGGTCTGGTGACCTTTGAATTCAAATCCTACCCTTAAAGCAAGACAGGGGACTTCCAGTCCCCTGCTTGCTCATTCTTATCAATAAAGTTTTAAAAAACCTTTCCCAGTCCAAATTTTGATAGTTCTCCAACACTTGTTTGGTGTTTCATGATCTTTGACTTTGTTAGTATTAAACTTCATAATATTCTCCTTCCTGGTCTTTCTCTGGATCCCGGCGCCTCCTTTGAAGCTTCTAAAGCTATAGTTAGTATATATGTTGTAGCTTACCACCTTGGCTTTTGAAAGCCAAACTCAAACTATTAGATTAGTATTGAATTCAATATAATTCCCTATTTGAAGTTTGGTTTTGTTGTCTATTTGCTTTGTTGTTGTCCTAGTGTTGCAGCTGAACCAATTAGAGTTCAGTATTTGATTGGGGAAGACAACAGTCCAATAGAAAGGACAGAAATGAATAAAATAAGGTATTTTTTATTGTAGAATGGCATGACTAATATAATATATGGGGAAAGCCACAAGGCCACAGGGGGTGGCATAGTGGTGTGTTCCATGTAAGGTTTGAAGCCAAGGAATAACTTGTGTGGGGATCAGCAGGTCAGATTGGCAGCACTCCTAATTAGGAGAAAGTGCTTGCAGTTGGATATTGCCATCAGATTGATCCATGCTGTTGGATATGTCAATGTCACAGTAGGTTCCATCATGCCAGGAATTATCCGCCCAAGAAAGAAGGCTCAAAAGGTCAGGAAACCTTTATCAAAATTGACCAAGATAACAGATTTAAACCAAACGGTTGATTGAAAATGGGTCACGGCTGCTCCAGTCTGCCAGATGAAACCAGCTCCCTCTTACATACTGACGTTGATAAATTGACGTAATATGAGGGTCACCCAATATAAGCTTATTAATCAGCATGGTTGTCAGAAACTGGTCACGCAAGGGTTCTTTGCAACCTGGACTAGATACTTACTTGAAGATGCAGAAGGAATAGGAGATCAAGACTCAGGTGGTATTGCTTAGTCAATTTTCTGATATATATTGAATAATTTTCACTGTTTCAACTCTAAGAGTTGAGTCCTCCCAAATTTTTACTCAATAAAAATCATTTATCCCTAGTTCTACTTTACTTTTCAAAATGATTATGTGGTTGGGTTGTTATGGTATATTCAGTACAATCTAATTCTCAACCAAATCATTTCTGGAAAATGGGCCCCTGCAGTTGGAACTTTTTTGTTGGTGCCATCCAATGTTAATTTTGCGCCAGCCAATCTTGGAGCCCCTCCCCCATTCTGGAAACTGAAAATTGTGTTGCCTCCCAATGTCCAGAATTTTATTCTGAAGATACGTTGATGTTGTCTCAGGCCATTTATCTTGTACTACTTTGATTAGGATTAATTGTTCTGCTTAATCCTGGTATTACAATTAAAATTTTTAAAAAAAGATACTTGAAGCCACATTGGTGGTTAATCATTAATTCTATGTGGATTTGGGTGGTAATTTCCCATCACTTAGAAACAGCTTCATGTATCCCGTGATTTCCGTCACATTACTCAACTCTTCTACGTCTGAGTTTTTGGAAGCAGTTCATCATGATTTGTGTTTCTTTTCTCCTGCTATGTTGAGATATCTGCGTTTACCATGTTTATTTGTATCAGTTCTTTTCTGAGCTTTCAGTTTGGGCCTTTCTTTATTTTGTGGTTATCATCTCTGGTTGCAGTTGTTGAGACTGGATCTTCTGTTTCCTATTTCCGTTGTGTCATGTCATTTTGGCGTCCAGATTATTTTCCTGCTCCACCCACTGATGAGATTTTGCGTGAATTTTTGTCAGCATTATCATTCTATTCTGGTTCAAGCCTTAGTCACAAATCCCAAGTTTACCATGTGATGACAAAGGTTTCAGAGGATGCTCGTGAATGGTTGTTGTCCGCGGTGGAGCGCAATCCACATGTTTTAACTGAAAGTGAATCTCTATACCCTTTGTTAAAAATTTGTGTATATCTATTGAGGAGCTCAAAGTATATTGTAAGCTGTACACCTTCCATCAGGGTACAACTCCGCTTTTGGTATTCCTTCCTCAGTTTCTTGCCTACTGCCATACAATTGATGTTCCTGAGGTGAATAAACTCTCAGCGTTGTGGTTAGCAGTTGACTAGACTGCCCAGGATTTGGCAGTTTGGGATTCCCTGTTAACCACAAATGAGGCCCTGGTAAGCCAAATTCTTTCTCTGGTCTCAAATCCGTCCACTTCCAAACAAGGTACGTTGGTAATTGAGGATAAACCTGCTGTGCGCTCTTGGTTTTCTGGTCCTTGCTCCTTGGTAGTTCCTTCCAACCAAAGTCAGGATTGTTCTCCTCCTAGCCTGTCTCAGTTGCAATTGGCAGTGGTGAAAAAACCTGTCAATGTAAATAAGTTCCCATTGGTGTCTGGTCCTGATAGTTCCTTGGCAATGCTTCAGCACGTCATACCTGCAAAGCCTTCTGTGGTTATGTCCAAAGAGTTGCCCCTTGTTCCCATTGATTGTGATAATCCCGTTCTTCCAGCTGCCGTCCAAGAAATGATTGAGTATTACTTCCAGGAGCATCCTTCCTCCTTAGCTGCCGTCTGTACTTCCAAAGAGAAGCAGGACCCTGCCAAGATTGCCACCTGAGCTGCAAATAAATCTACTTCTGGTTACTTCTTGCTTTATGGTAGCATTGATAATGGTCAAACCATCTATCAGCCATCCATTTTATTAGATATAGGTGCTTCCAAGAACTTCATGAGTGTGGAGACTGCAGACTTGCTACAACTCAAGTACCACCCTGTAATGCTTGTTAGGGGCGGAAACTGTCAAAAGTTTCCCTCTTTCCAGCTGAAGAAGCCAGTAACATTTGTAGTTGCGGGTCAGTCTTTTACTGCAAGGTTCTCTGTTTGCTCTTCCCTGATGTATCCTATCATTTTGGGGGTGGGTTAGTAGAGAGACCATAATGTATCTATCTTACTGAAAGAAAATGTGTTACAGGTGGAACACTCTTTGGGTATATCTATTTGTATTTCACTGTTAGGTATGTCCAAAATGGAGCAATCCTCTCAGACTATTCAATTGGTTCCTGTCCCTGTCCCTGTCCCCGCAAGTTTGGATTTACCAGTATGTTTACAACACTGGTCCACGGCGTTTGACGCCACCAGAGGCAAGGTCCTTCCCAAGTACACTCAGTTTGACTTTGACTTTAAAGTTACTGTTGATCTGATTCAAATTGCGTCCCCTATTTACCCTTTAACCTTGAAGGAAGACACATGTTTGGAAGAGTGGACTCATGACATGTTGGAAAAGGGCTATATTTTTAAAAAGTCTTCATTAATATGCTCTCTGTTGTTGTTTGTTCAAAATGCTGGTGGGTCTCTTTGTCCTTGTGTTGACTACAGGAATTTGAATAACATCACAATCCCTGATCCCTACCATTACCTCTCAAAGCACAGATCTCTAGGTGTGTTGAGAAGGCTAAGGTATTCTTGAAACTTGATCTGTTGAATGCTTTCAATCAAATCAGGATTGCATAAGGAATGGAATGGTTAACAGCATTATGAACCAAGAAGGGCATCTTTCAGTTCTGTGTAATGCCTTTTGGATTGAAGAATTCTCCAGCTTGCTTTCAGCAAATAATTGATTCCGTCTTGGGGATCTCCTGGGTGTATGTGCCATTGCGTATATGGATGATATCTTGGTGTTCTCTCCAGATGAGGAGTCACACAAGGCCCACCTGTTGTCAGTTGTAGAGCGCATTCTCCAGGAAAACTTGATCATTAAAAGGAGTAAGTGTGAATTCTTTAAGTGTAAGGTTACCTTTCTGAGTAATATTATTTTTGAGGATGGCCACACCATTGCCCCTGATAAGGAAGCTGCGGTTTGAGAGTATGCTACGCCTGTGACAGTATCTCAACTCTGTAGTTTCTTGGGTACCTGCACATTCTTGAAGAAATTTACCCCTCACTTGTCTGAAGTGGCCGCCCCTTTATATTTGGCTAGTGGAAAGACATCTTTGGTTTGGACACCTGAGTGGCAAGTGCATCTCAGCAGTCAAGGCTCTTTTGTTGTTGTCACTTGTGTTGAGGCATGTGGATCCCAAACTGCCTTTTGTGGTTTCCACAGATAATTTGAAATATGCTTTGGCCGGTGTGTTGTTGCAGACTGCCGGCAATAGGATTGAGAGACCAGTAGGGTATTTCTCCTGCAAGATGGAGGCTTGTGAACACAAATACATGATTTACAACAAGAAATTGTTGGCTGTTGTGGAATTGTTAAAGCATTGGCACCACCATCTCATGTTGGAACGTCATCCATTTGTAGTAAGAACTGACCACAAAGCTCTTCTATATTATCAACAACCCAGGGTTTTGTTGGGTCGCCAATCCAGATGGCATGGTGATCTGACAAGATAAAAGTTCCACTATAAGTTTATTAAGGGATCTGACAATCACTTGGCCAATGCACTAAGCAGGAAACCTTCTCATCTCTCAGATGCTAGTATGGACGCCAAGTTTAACACACATACTATGATTCCAGACAAGGCAGTGGTGTCTTTTGTCTTGCCTCCACCTGCTACGCCGGCCACCATATCCTTAACTGAGGGCGCAGACCTGGACTTATATTCCAAAGTTAAGTTCCTGCAACCTTTGTCCAAAGGCTATGATAGGCTATTGGAGCTAGCATGTGCAAACCCAGTGGGTCAGCCCCAGGGTTATCATAAGATAGGTCCAGTCCTATATCATCAAGGTTGCTTGTGGGTTCCAGAAGGAACTATTTGGGACAAAATTATGGAGACTCATCACACCCATCCAACGGCAGGCCACCCAGAAAAAAAAAACAGTGGAACTAATCCGCCGCCATTTTTCCTGGAAAGGTTTGACAGTGCAGGTAGCAGCTTTTGTTTGTGATTATCTGGTATGTGTTCAATATAAGGCAAGCCTACAGGTTTACTGGTTCCACTGCAGCTGGCTGCAGGACCCTGGACATCTGTGTTGGTGGATTTATTTGGTGAACTTCCCAATTCCAATGGGTTTAACACAATCATGGTAGTAGTTGATTGTTTCACAAAGATGGCACACTTTGTACCTTGCTCAACCACAATTACTTCAGTGGAAACCGCTAGGTTATTTGTGAACAGAATCTTCTCTCTACATGGCATCCCAATGGAGATTGTAAGTGACCGTGGTCCTCAATTTATTGCTCAGTTCTGGAAAGCTTTTACTGGAATCCTTGGTATCAAATTGTGCTGCTCTACTGCTTTCTACCCCCAGTCTGATGGACAAACGGAGAGGGTAAACCAAGGTTTGGAGGTCTACCTACGTTGCTACACCAATGCACAACAAGATGACTGGTGTGATAATCTACCCATGGCAGAGCTCACATATAATAACGCCCCGCACACGTCAACTCAAGTATTGCCATTTTATGCCAATGTGGGTTACAATCCCTCTTCCAACATGGGTCCCCGTTTGGTTAGCAACGTGGAAGCTGCAACTGATCAAGCCGCTGAATTGAAGCAGGTCCATCAGGAGCTCCAAGTTACTCTCACCGCTGCTGTGACAACTTACAAGGAATACACAGATTGCAAGCGCCAGGAAGGTCCAACTTACAGGCCAGGTGATCTAGTCATGGTCGATGCTTGCAATATGAAACTTAAAGTTCCATGTCATAAATTGGGTCCCAAGCAAGTTGGTCCCTTCAAGGTAGAACGTCAGATTGGTCCCTCTGCCTATCAGCTGGATTTACCTCCTGCTTTCAAGATTTTCCACACCTTCCATGAATGTCTCCTTACTCCCTTCAAAGGAACAGAGACCCCCTCTTCCCAACCCATTCTTGTGGAAGGAGAACCTGAGTACAAGTTAAATTGTATTCTAGCTTCCCACAAGAATTGTTGCCATTTGGAATATTTGGTATCTTGGAAAGGTTATCCTGATTCTGAAAACTCCTGGGTTCCCCACTATGATTGTTCCATTTCCCCAGACCTGATTCAAGAGTTCTACAAGCGCAATCCCACTGCTATTGGTCACCCTGAACTTACCTTAGCCGCAATGAAACTCCCACCTGCCCATAAGAATTTCTCCTTACCCTATCTCCCAGATGGTGGTATTGTGCCCAGGGCTAAAGCAGAGGGTAATGCCACAGTAGGTTCCATCATGCTGGGAATTATCTGCCTAAGCAAGAAGGCTCAAAAGACCAGGAAACCTTTATCAAAATTGACCAAGATAACGGATTTAAACCAAACGGTTGATTGAAAATGGGTCACGGCTGCTCCAGTCTGCCAGATGAAACCAGCTCCCCCTTACATACTGACGTTGATAAATTGGCGTAGTTTGAGGGTCACCCAATACAAGCTTGTTAATCAGCATGGTTGTAAGAAATTGGTCACACAAGGGTTCTTTGAAACCTGGACCAGATACTTACTTGACAATGTGGAAGGAATAGAAGGCCAAGATTCAGATGGTATTGCTTAGTCAATTTTCTGATATATATTGAATAATTTTCACTGTTTCAACTCTAAGAGTTGAGTCCTCCCAAAAATTTACTCAATAAAAACCATTTATCCCTAGTTCTACTTTACTTTTCAAAATGATTATGTGGTTGGGTTGTTATGGTATATTCAGTACAATCTAATTCTCAACCAAATTATTTCTAGAAGATGGGCCCCTGCAGTTGGAACTTTTTTGTTGGTGCCATCCAATGTTAATTTTGCGCCAGCCAATCTTGGAGCCCCTCCCCTATTCTGGAAACTGAAAATTGTGTTGCCTCCCAATGTCCATAATTTTATTCTGAAGATATGTTGATGTTATCTCAGGCCATTTATCTTGGACTACTTTGGTTAGAATTAATTGTTCTGCTTAATCCTGATATTACAATTGGAAATTTTACAAAAAGATATTTGAAGCCACATTGGTGGTTAATCATTAATTCTATGTGGATTTGGGTGGTAATTCCCCATCACTTAGAAACGGCTTCATACTATCCCGCAATTGCTGTCACAGTCAAGGGGCGGCTCATCAAGCGCCTCCTGTGTATTGTAAGATACATTAGCAGGCAAGGAGAGAAACTTGGTTGCAACAGCCTCCCTTGCCCCCTGCTTGTTATCAGACACCAGGATCAGAGTTTGCGGGAGATCCAGGAAGGTCTGCACAAACAACCTTTGTATGAGGATGGCATGGCAGGGGCGCAAGCAATTGTGGTGAAGCTTCTTGATGTTTTCTTGAGCATCTTTAAGTTGGTATGTGTGGTTGTCATAGACCAAGGCTACCTTAAGGGCCCCAAGTGGTTGGGTTCTAATTTAGCCAAATTGGGGTTGAGGGCTTAGACAGGGTCATCTACAGTGTATCTGGCCTCAAGTTGTTTTTTACCCCCCTTAATTTTCTTGTGTTCAATGTCTTGGGCTTTGACATACCACTGGCTCAGGGAGGGAGTAGGCAACAAGGGGGGCTTCCTGGGAACTGCAGATCATAATTTCCATTGTTTCACCCCCATCAAGCTGTCAGGTGTTCCAAAGGCCAAGGCGTTGGGGCTAAACCCAGTGCCCCTGTTGATTCTTACTTGTAAGATAAGTAGAGCAGTGGGCAGGTGTTCATGTCCCACAGTGTTAGAGTGCTCCTGTGAGTGCTTGGAAATTATTCAGGACAGTGAACCATTTAGACACTCTGAAGATCCATTGGATTGAGGATGGTAGGGAGTTGTGACTATTCTTTGGAGGGCATTTTTGGTGCAGTACGCCTCCATGACATGCCCAACAAGCTCAGGCCCACCATATGTGATAAGACGTTTGGGTTTCCCAAAGCAGGCCACAATTTCTTTACCAATAAAGCGGGTGATAGTGGTGGCAGTATGATTAGTGGTTGCCCACACTACTGGCCAGCAGGTAAATAATCAATGACCATAATGATGTACTTCTTGCCTAACCTATCCTTGGGGAGGGGTCTAACAATGTCAAGGGCCCACTGTTTGAAGGGTTCCATGGCTTTGATGGGCAGGACAGACTTGGGAGGTGTAGTCTTTGACGTGTTCTTCTTGCACAGCACATATGTTTTGAGGAGGTCCAAGATGTCTTGGCACATAAGGGCCACCAAACCTTACACTTCATTATTTTGAAGAGGTTGCGTCCTCAGATATGGCCCAAGGTGCAATGCTAATGCAGTATGGTGTCTCCTTGCTGGGTGGTGGAAATATACAGCATCTTCTCCCCAGTCTCTTCCTGACAACAGATTTTGCCAGCATCAGTGGTGAACTGACTTTTGTTGTCCTTTAATTTGGAGATAGTCATGGAATTGAGGCCTTTGTAGCAGGTTGCTTCAGGACGCAGGTAGAGCATCAGCTAATATGGATCTAGGCTGTTGTTCCTTGTGATGGACACTACATATAACCTGGAGAGGGCATCAGCTGTGACAAGTTCCTTCTCAGGCTTTTACTCAATGCGTAACTGGTAAGGGGACAGGTGTTTGACGCAGCCTGCCTGGTGTTGTGCCAAGTGCAACTGGGTATTGAAGTAATGAAGTGACTTGTGGTCTGTCAGGACGTGGGGAGGAAATGTGGCACCTTCCAGGTAGCAACACCACTTTTTGACGCAGTACAAAATGTCCGCTAACTCCTTATTATGTATGGGGTAGTGTTGCTCTGAGTCAGTGAGCTTCCTGGATTTATACACCATAGAGAGAAAGACACCTTTGTCAGTTTCTACCCTTAGCACACCCCCTATGGCCTTATCAGAGGCTTCAGTCTCAAGCTCTTACTGGCGGTTTAAATCTGGAAAATAGATTATGGGTGAAGTTATAAGCCTCTGCTTTAACATCCCAAAGGCTTGATCTCTGGCAGGGGTCCAATGGAAGCGCTGTTTGGTGTTTAGGAGCTTGGTGAGAGGTGCAATTAGTTCTCTGCAATTGGGAATAAACTTGCGCATGTGGGAAACCATGCCTAAGAATGTACACATCTGGCCCACATTGGTGGGAGGTGGCATGCTTGTGATTGCCTTAATTCTGGCAGGGTTGGGCTTTACTACCTGGGCAGAGATGGTTTGCCCAAGGAACAGAAGCTCTGACTTGAGGAATTCACATTTGGAAGGCTTGGCCTTTAGCTGGTTTTTACAAAGGATGAAGAGGACAGCACAGAGATGTTGGAGATGTATGGTTTGATCTTGACTGAAGACAATAATGTTGTCAATGTACACAACAAAACATTTCCCAATTGATTCCTCAAATGCTTTGTTCATCAACATGGCAAAGGTGAAAGGTGCTTTGGTCATTCCAAAGTTCATGACACAACACTCAAATAACCTGTAGCATGTGCAGAAGGCAGTTTTTGCCTCATCCCCTGGTGCAATAAGGACCTGGTTGTACCCCATAGTGAGATCAATCTTACTGAAGGCCTTTGCACCCGCAAGCATATCAAACAGACTGTCAATCAATGGCAGGGGGTATTTGTTCTTGACAGTCACTTTGCTTAGGGCACAGAAGTTGGTCATCAACCAACGGGACTTGTCCTTCTTGGCTACAAAGAAGACTGCAGCCCAGTAGAATGAGAGGGAGGGCAAATAAAGCCCTATTTAAGTGCGTCCACAAGGTTTAACAGAGAGTTCTATCTTCCTTGGGTGTCAGACAATAAAGGGGACGTGCCTTGGGCAGTGACCCTTGTAGTTATACAGCATGTTGTATCTTTTGGGGAGGGGGCAATTAGTTCAGTGTTTTTCTGAAGATGTCCTTATATTCCTCAAGGAGTGCAGCAAGTGCTGGTGGGTGTCAGGATTGACAATTCTTCCTTCCTAGAAACCTGGGCCTGGGAGCAGGGATTGAACCCCAAACCTGGATTCCTTTGGGCTGCCGGGCCTGTGAACTGTGGGACCACCCACCCGCGTTTTTCTGGGATCAAGCCCCCACAAGCTGATGCCGAGTGTATTGACCCATGCGGTAAAAAGAGACAAACCAAAGAAATCATTGCACCAAATGGAGGTACCAATATGGCAACTATTAGCTTCATGAACTTGAAGTCTATGCCAGCAACCAATCAAAAGCAAACCCAGGAAAGAGGCACGGGCCCACAGCCCAGTCCCATGACCTCAACACCAGAGCAGGACAATCAAGCAGCTAAATCAAGATTCTTGACCAATGAAAGAACTCCCGGGCTGGGTGCCATTTTGCCGCCTTTGGACCCAAGCACCCAGTTCCCCTGGCCCTGGCCTTCACAATGCCTTAATGGACCCCCCATGGAAAATGTTAAGTTTGGAGGGGGGTACTATAAAGACCCAAGGACCCCGCGCTCCAAACTTATTGCCATTTTTGAATAAAGGTTATGTTAATTTGGCTTATACAGCTATTGCCTTATTTTGTATTTGCTGTCTATCAATTCAGTTCAAGATCTCCTGCCCCTCTGCCCGCTGTTTTCTGTCCTCCTGGTGTACCCTTTGGACCCGTCTATTTTACCAACTAACCTCTGAAGTCTGAATACAAGGTATACACCCCAGAAAAGATACTCAAACTCAATTTCCTGGCCCGCATACAATCCACTATTAGATACAACCGACAAGGCCTGTGGATATTTTCAACACCCAAGTTGTTCAGAGGAAAATTCAATTATCTCCCTGCTTACAACCTGTCCATGAAGCTGCCTGTGACACCAAAACCCATACCTGCTTCTGCACCTGATCTCCCAACTAACCATACTGGAAAGCTGTTTGGGATTGTGTACATCACCCTCACAGGGGGGATTAACACTATAATCCTGGCTGCTGGCCTGTGGTCTTGGGTGGGAAAGTCTTCTGCATACCTTTTAAAGTTAGCTCCCCTCTTGTGGTGGGCATTGCCTACAAAAAACTCAGCCTGAATTACTCCTGAAAACAATGGGCTGGCCGCCCAAGACTGGATCCCTGACAGTGGGGGAGGAGTGGTCAAGGGGGGAGCCTTAAGTGGTTCAGCGTGGATAACTTCAACTGAGCATTGATTAAAGTCTAGTTTTCCCCCTTGAAATCATATGTACCCGTCTCTGTGATTCTGAAAAAACAGTATCATGGAGTAACTTGCTCATTTTAATAGGATAGATCTGGAAACCCACCCCATTTCTGTTAAGGGTGATTACAGATGTATTCAAGTCAATATAGAGACAGTTGTGCTGCAGCCAGTCAAGATCAGCAATGACGTTGTGGCTGAGCCCTGCCATGATTAGCCCATAGAGCTTGAACTGGACATTCACTGTTCTCACAGAGAATGGTACTGTCTCATGGGTAATTGCCACTCTATGAGAATCAGCCACTTGTACAGCCTTGAACCTTCTTGGCACACAGTCTAATTGTTGAGAGTCAGCAAACACCTGGTCAACCATAGTGTTATTGGCCCCAGTATCTACCAAAAGTTTGTGGATGTTCCCCTGGAAACAGAAGGGATATGACAAGTGGTTTAATTTATTTGAATAATGGCTTGCTTGGAGGTTGGGGTTGTTTCTAAGAACCTGGAATACGTCAAGAGTTTCAAAATCATGCACATTGCAATCACAGTGGTTCTTTGTAAGGAGGGATTGGGAGTGAGGGTCAAGTGAGGTTGTAGAACCTCTTTTATCTACAACCCCCTGGCTTTTCAGGGTCCTCAATTTGCGCTAGTTGGAGCTCCCCCTTTCAGGGGCGCTTAACCCCATTCTCTTGTTGGCGGGACTGGCAGCAGCCCACCTAATTGTGGGCAATGCCAGGTGCGGGGCAAGACTGGGGTGGTGCATCATTGGACCTACAGAAGCCCATGAAAGCCTGATTATTGGCCTCCACAATGGCCTTGTAGCAGTTGTCAATGGAGGTACAGCACCCCACAGGAACCCACTTGCAGATATGAGGTTTGAGCCCAGTGACTATCAAGGTGAGAAGCATGGCATTCTCATTGGTCACGGCTTCTGGGGCAACAGCAAGAGCTTGTTGCCAGGCAGCAAGGTATTCAGGGACAGACCTGGTCTGTTTAATGGCCAGAAGGGGGAGTTCCCACCACAATAAGTGAAAAGGTTTCACTATAGTGGGATTTTGAGGTGTCCCTGAACAACACCCAAGTGACATTTATTTCTTGGCTGGCCCAGTTGGTGAACCACACAGCAACAGGCCCTGTGAGGCACCCAGATGTGGTAGCAACCCACATGGGTTCAGGTACTTGACAGATCCGGAGGCAGGCTTTTGTAGAGTGGAGCCAACTGACAATTTCAGCTCCTTTGACACCACTCAGAAAAGACTTAAGTTGGAGATTTAGCATGCATTAAGAAAGGTCAGGTTGGGGAGAGGTGACACTTGCGTCATGCTGCCCAAGGTGAAGTTAATTATACATGCTTGTAAGTACCATTTAATCTTGATAGATAACATACCCCTTGGGAATGTCTCCCTCAGGGTTTGGGAGGAACATTTCTTGATGGGGAATAGCCATACGGCCAGTACTCCATCCTTTCTTAGGGGGAATTTTTCTTTTAGGTAGGTTGTGAACCTACTGCTTCTACCACTGTTGCAACTGAACCAATTAGAGTTCAGTATTTGATTGAGGAAGACAACAATCCAATACAAAAAACAGAAATGAATAAAATAAGGTATTATTTATTGTAGAATGGCATGACTAATATACTATATGGGGAAAGCCACAAGGCCACAGGGGGTGGCATAGTGGTGTGTTCCATGTAAGTTTGAAGCCAAGGAATGAATTGTGCAGGTATCAGCAGGTCAAATTGGCAGCAATCCTAATTAGGAAGAAGCATCTATAGTTTGCTACTGTCACCTGATTGATCCATGTTGTTTGATACGTCAAGGGGCGGCTCATTGAGCACCCCCTGTGCATTGTAAGATATGTTGGCAGGCAAGAAGGGAAACTTAGTTGCAACACTAGCTTACTTATACACTCTTTAAGGCTCCTCCTGTTCTATTTTAAAGTGTATAGCTTGGCTCTGTTGTTTCCTTTTATTTTTAGTTGCTTAGAATTTTCCCTATTTCTATTAGTCACTAGAATCAAGCCTTGTTCTGACCAAAGAGGTTTTAAATCTTCCTGGTCTCTAAAAAATGTTGGCTTTCCTTTTCAAGTTTGTGGTTTTCATGTTAGCTCCAGTTTTGGTGATGATTTGGACCACTTCTCCAGATCTTTGGGATCAGATTTCTTCCTCCCTCCATTATGTAGGGGACAACCTAAATCACTTCATTCATTTTTTTCAAGTCCTTACTGGGCGCTCTCAAGAAATTGTTGTCATCAGTGAGAATCTTATTAAGAGCCTCACATGTGATGATCTTGAAGTATTTCCCTCTGAACCTGTTCCTCAGACCCCCAGAAATTGGACCCCCCAAAGCTTCCCCTCTCTCCAGAACCAAGGCACACAGTTCCTGAGGAGGAGTTAGACCTTCCTGAGTATGCTCCCAGGCAGACTCCATGGCTGTTTGGCGGGATTCTCTTGATGGGTTTGGACTCTTAATTCCCCTAATTATCTCCTGTGTCCTTGCTCTGGACGCCTCTTTGAGCGGCTATCCCTGTTATGCACCGGATGGTATCCTGGTGGGTCTTCCCTCCCAGATGGGAGTCAAACTTAGTCAGTTTAGCCCCCTCTCTTACAATGTAACTTAAGGAGGCAACATATGATGATATTGGGCATTACACAAGTGTACTTGCTCTATAAAGTTTGGACCTTGTCCCAATGCTCAGTGTTGAGTTGCACTGGGCAAGAGCGGTCCTTATAGGTGTAATACTGGCTCTTGAAGCCCTGGTTGGCATCATTGCAGGAAAAGATGTACATTGGTCACCATGGCCTGCCCGCCCTTCACACTCATTATTAGGAAGTATTTGGAAAGAGAAGGAGGAACCTTGAACCTGCCACCAACATTGCAGATATTGTGGGCCACCATAGGGTCCCAGGGGCCAGCAGGAGCATGATGGAAGCCAGGGAAGTAGTCAGGCTGGGGCTTAGAGTCATCCCCAGATGAGCTAAAATGGGGAGAGATTGACAGGGGGAGAAGAAGAGGGCTTGTTGTGATGCTCCTCATGTGTGGGAAACTTATCCTTGGTGGGGGTCTTTTTGGCCTGGTGCCACTTCTTGGAGAGCTCCTCATCTGAAGCCAAGTTGTAGAAACTATGGTCCATAAGTGAACCATCAGATTCCTCCCCCTGGTGGAGTGAGCTGGGCTCTTCTTAGGGGAGGATTTTAGGGAAGGCTTGGAGACAGCCTTTTTGGATGATGATGCCTTCTGCTTGGTGGCTTTGGTGGGCTTGAAGGGACACTTAATACCCTTCTGTTGCTTGGAATTATTCTTTTCCTAAAATAATTACTGTAAATTCAGAACCTAAAGGTAAAAAGGCGGGATTATCAAATTCTTTTGCATAAACTCACCAAATTAATGGAGTAATTTTATCCCAGAACAACTTTACTTTTTATATAAAATGATGAAAAATATTCCAGTAAGTTGGTGAGTTTACGCAAAAGAATTTGGCAATACCACATTTTTCCCAACAGGTTCTGAATCTCCAGCAATAAAAGGTTATAAACCAATAAAGTATACTTAAAAACAAAATCAAAATAGCTACAAGAATCATCATTGTTAAACTTTAAACTAATAGGGCTTTAGTGAAACTTAAAATATAAAAAATATTGTAAAAGTTTTTATTTATTTGAGTTTTAAATAACAAGTTAAAAGTTAAAGAAATATACAAAAAAGTAACTTCATATATTAATTTTATTTTTAAAAAATTCAAAAATATGAAAGAAAAAAAGTTTAAAAAGACATATCAAAATCTCAGATGTTTTTATTATGTAAAACAGAAAGTTTTTATATGTTCAAAGTAAAAAGTGTTGACATTATCAAAGACAATTAGCAAAAATATGCTGAATTCACACTGTCAGAACTTTCTGTTCTGATATTGGAACTGGCAGTTCAATTATCATTTGCTTGATTGGTTATTGATATAGTCTTAGCCATTCTGAGGAATGGGTTGCTTGTATTCTGAAAAGCATTATCTACGGCATTTGGCTGTTTCTTGGTAGTGTGACAACTGGTGGTATCCAAGGGAGGCAATAATATAAGCAGCAGATTGCTAGTATCTTCAAGAACTGACAATGGTTTTTGAACTTGGGATATCTTTTAATATGAAAACATTCTACAGTAGGTATATCTTAGTTCTTTTCTTCCTTTCAATAGTCCAATGTAAGGGCTTTTATAGAGCTTACACTCTCTTTCCAGGATAATACATCTGGCACTTCTAATTCTTGCTTGGGCCATCTTTCCATCCCCAGAATGACTGCATAAACCCCCAGAGTCAGGCATCCATGCAACAGAATAGGATTCAATTACATAGTATCCTGCTCTGGGTACTATTAACTTAATTGCTATGTATGATCATTGGCATGTTGGCAGTGGCAGCGCCAATTGATTATTTAATTTATAGCACATAATATTATGGATGCTTGGCAACTTTTCCACAATAGGAATTCACAGCAACACCAGCGGGATACCAGTGCAAATTAACCTCAATCTTCATTATTTTTGGGAAATCTCATCGTCTTCTTAGTTCCTGGTTATTGAACCCATTTTGCTCCTGACCCAGAAGTTGCTAGAGTATTCTGTAATAAATCTAGCCAATCAGGAATTGACTTTAATTGATGGCCTAAAGTGCATTTGTTTCCATTGGCCTGAATCAATTTTGTCAAAGACGCCTGAGATCAATTAAGCTTGATTACAATCTATCAGAAGCTTCTTATATTGATTGCTTGGCAGTCTGTCATAATATAAGTGATTGATGTATCTGTCCACTAACCATTTTAATAAGCTAAGGCAAAGTCAGCAGAAATTTCCTGACACACATAGTTGACTAGAAAAATTGTAGACATTATCAGAGACAACATTGACACTGTCAACATTTAAAAAAATTACTATGTTTTTTTCATAGTACACTTAATTAAATTTAAAAAACCAGAAAATTTCAGCAACTGTAGTAAAATTGACTCACTGGTGCTCAACACTATAGTAAAGCACGAATTCAGCCTTTTCCCTGATTGACAACTGGAAATTGACACTTTTTTAATTAAATGATCTTGATGTACTGAAAACTTTTAATATAAAAAATTAAGCTATAATACTATGGTATACTAAATTGACATCAGATAACTCAAAAGCTGCAATAAAAACATATTTTACCTAATAAGTATAAGGGGATATAAGTAATTTTTATTTATTTTACTTTGTAATTTACACTCTTTACTATAAAAATATTTTAGTTTACCATAAAAAAATTCCAATGTAACAGAAATAAAGATAAACAATATATATAAGGTATTTAAAATAAAAAATTATAATGTTTATTTGGAATACTTCATATAAGCACAAGTATGAATATCTTATGTTTTATTAGGAAATTAACAAAAATTAAGACATTTAATTCACTTTCAACTATAAGTATTAATCTCACACTTACCAGCTATGCATAAAAAATCAGTAATATCTAAAAAAATAAAAAATAAAACAAAAAACTAAATGATCAAAACTAAAAAGTAAAAATTAAAGCTAAAAAGTCAAAAGTAAATACTATAGAAGAAGGCAAGCAAGTTTATTCCTCCCCCTTTTTACCCTTCTTCATTTTGGACCCTTCCAGGAGGTCAGTGGCAATAAGCTCAAGATGCTTCTTAATCTCAGAGGCCTTGTAATTGTGCTTGGCCACACTCTGGATGGCCTTGGTGAAGAGGGAAGACTTGGGTGGTGGGCTTGGTGGGGGGACACAGTTGGCTAGATCCCTGAGCTTAGAGATAGTCTTTTCCTGCTAGTGCTGAGGAATAGAAAAGAACTTGTTGAACTTTAGGTGCAGCCCAAAGTTAGCCTTGAGATGCTCTTGTTAAGTCTCAAGAGCCAAGTGATCTTCAGATCATCATTTACTTCAGCCCAGTAAACATTCTAGCTGGCCTTGGCTTGGGCCTTACCTTGCCTCTGAGTGACAACCTTCCCAACCCACTGAGGATCAAAGTGCTCAAGGAAAGGTTTGAACTTTGGATGATTTGCTATGTAGGGATCCTTTGAGAGAATCTCAAACCCCTGCACAGTGTGCTCTGGCTTTAAAAGGCCAAGGCACTAAATTTTTCAAGCACAAATTTGCAGGTGTCCAAGGTATCCCTCCAGCTCAACCTACTAAGCTTGGCATGGGCATGTACATTATGAGCAACTGCTTGGTGGAAGCAGAAGTGGCACCCCTGCACCTCACCACTAAACAGCTGCTCAAATGCATTGAACTGAGCAGGCTTGAATTCCATAATGCACATGTGAGGCCCTAGAGCTTTGAGCCTTATGTTTTCCTCTAAGTCCAGGGTGGCCTGGTTCTTGTCAGCAGCAGGAGGTTTGGTGCGGATGTGGGGAGGGGTCTTCTTGGCATTGTCATTGTTGTTGTCAGGAAGGATGGAAAGTGCTCAGAAAAAAGGATTGTGAACACACATGTGTAAATGGCCTTGATGGCCCCAGGGAGAAGGAAGAAAGCAAGTGGAATCACCCAGATTTCAATCTGGGCATGGACCATCCAGAGCTGTTTGAACATCTATGGACAAGTGGCAAAAGTACTATCAAATAGCCAGGTTAAAGCCCTTTTTAACTCCAGCAGGTTCTGCTGAGTTGCTTAGCAGACTATGCAGTCTTTTATGCCAGGCTTATTGTCATGGAGGAGGAAGCACTCCCCACTTGGAAGCTACTTGAGCTTGTGGGTGAGTGTGAGATCAGTGAGAATGTATGGGCCTTGGGTAGAGGGGGATTGATAGCAATGTGTTTAATGCTGATGAATTTAGCAAACTTTTCCTGTGTGGGCACCAACTTGAGATTGTTGGGCTGCAGATTTTAGAGGGCCTTGATGGCCAAATTAAAAGCATAGATGTTGGCATAGGTGGGAATTACTTTCAAAATATACCACTTGAGAATCTGCGTAATTAAGTGATTAGGGGGCTCTCAGGTGTGCTCCCCCTTCTTGGCTATGACCTGTTCCAAGCCCTTGGTAGTCAAGCGCCCCCCACAAGTCTTATCCTCACAAACAAAGTGCTTTCTCTTGGTGGCGCTCTTTTGATTGTTACAATTAAAAGTGTAATTATCAGCAACGTATCCAAGGCTGCCCTATACAAACATGATGGGGAAGTAGCAGGGGAAGCGTTTGATAACTTTGAGCTCCCTGTTTACATTACATATGTTGTGGATGGCCAGTGGATTCTAAGCCATGTGACCAGAAGCTTTAAACTTCTTGAAGTATCCTCTGGCTCATATTGGGGGTCAGATGAAGGAAGGGGAGAAGAGCCACCAGGGGGGAAGGAAAGGTTTCTTTGAGGCCTTCTTGAATGCCTCCCTTTTCTTTCCAGAAAAAGAGGTATGCTCCTTGGCAGCCTTTCCTTTCTTGGTGTGGCACTCCTTTGTGGGCTCAGAGTTGGCCTCTGACTGGTAGAAATAGTGATCAGTGAAATTGTTGTCAGATTTATTGGGTGATGAGTGGTGAGGGGAAGGTGAAGGAGAAGATAATGGCAGAGGGGGGAGAAGTGGGAGGAGATGGAGTGAGGGGAGAGGTAGTGAGAGGCTTTGCCTTTGCAGGCTTTTTGGTACGCTTTGGGGTAGTTTCTTGGTCCTTGGAGCCCTTTGAGGCTTGAAGCTTGGAAGGCTGGCTGTTCTTGTTTGATATTGGCTAAAGAAAAGCTTAGAATTAAAGATGCAGTAGTTTTAAAATCTATGACAACAACCAAAAAATACCTCAGATTTAAACAAAATGATATCATATTTAAGCAAATTCTAACTATTAGGTTAAAATATAAACTCTGTTAACAGGGATTTTTGATGTTAATGGGCTAAATGGGTCAACACAGCAAAGAAGTGCTCATACGCAAAGCAAGACTATTCAAAATACAATCCAAAATACATTGATTCACAAACAAAATGATGTGAGGTGACTTTTGGTGTACATATGTTTACTATGTGAATTGGTGAAAAATTACACCCAAGAACAGTGAGTCAAAACTCAACCCAAAACCAAAACACAATAGCAACTCACTATGTAAATAAAATCACTCAAATGTTGTGTGCAATGGATTGTAATCAAGAATGATACCAAGATATCTAAAATAAGGCACACAATCTGAAACATAAATTTTAAAAACATTGTGATGGGTGTTTAAATTTGGTAGTAAAATCTAGGGAAAATGGTGGAAATCATTTTGGGTATTCTAAAATGGGTGTGGTAAAACCAAAAACAACTAATTAAGAAATAAAAAACCTATAATTGGGATATTGGGTTAGGAAAAATCTAATTAAATATTCATATTCAGATAAAAGCAAAAATTAAAATTAGGGAGTAACTTAATTGAAATTTATTTAATATTTTATTAAATTTTAAAATTTAAAAAACACAACAACAGAGTACCAATGCACCTGTTGTGCACCGCAGTTGTGGTCGCCCCCGCAGGTCAAAGAATAGAGTTAGTGCAACCCAAGTGCCTACTCAAGAAGGAGATGAGAGAGGAGAGTTCAATAGTAAAGCTGTGCTGACACAGATGGTTCAAGGAGCACAAGCTGCTAGGGTGCAGAGCATCAACCCTTGGATCCCCAAGCTAGCCTGGAAGCCCACCAAGGTCACCACTACCAAAACAGTTAGAAATAAGGAGGTAGAACTTACTTTGTATGTGTTTGACGCTGTGTATTGCTAAGAGTCAGTCCTGTCAGCCATGCTGGAGAAGTTTAAGCCTGTGTTTGACACTATCTGCAAGCCTTACGTCAGTGATGGCAATCAGGAAGAGGACAAGGAGCCTGAGTTCTACAGAACTGATGAGGTACAGCTGGTATTAAAAAAGGTTGCAGTCTTCCACAACAAGGTATTCATGCCTTGCAAGCCTGTCACCAATCAGTATCCCAGCTCATCTGAGCCCACTAAACCTGCCCAGAAGCACATCCCTGATATTAAGTGCATCATCCTTCTCTGGCTCATGTAGGAATCTAGTGACTAAAAGGCGGCTGTGGCTCTTGTTGGGATGGATCCCAAGTACACCTCAAAGACCTCCAACAAGTTCATCAATAATGGTCATGTCCTTGCTGCAGAGAAATCCCTGAATGTATTCATCATGCTCAACAAGGAGCACAAAAGAATAATCTGCCAGTGGATAACCCAAGATTGCCACTTTGAACTGGCAAATATACAGGCCATGATTAAATCTACTTTTGGGGTTGAGGCCTCAATTTTCTTTTACTATCATCTGGTGAAGTGAATGTGCTTTTCATGGAAAAGGCTTGGGGTATCTCCCTATAATAGAAACAGCCCAATCAATGTTGAGATCCAGAAAAAATACGCTGAGGCTTACATTGCCCTCAAAAACAAGGGGACAGTCAAATTTTACTATGTTGACAAATAGGCATTTGCCTCATCTATGAAGAATGCATATGGGTATGTCCCAAAAGGCTCAAATGACGGGGTAGCTTGGCGTGCTGCAGTCTGCGCCACAGCATATTCAATGGTGGCTCTCCTTAGTCCAAAGGGGGTCAAGCTGTATCAAATGATAATAGGATCCCATAACAGCTGGACCTTCCTATCATTCCTCTGATTGGTCCAGGAGCACCTGAGGCGCACGAGCCCAGGCTTCACCAATGTAATTGTGTTGGACAATGTTGTTCTCCACAAGGTGGCCAATATTCTTGAAGAATTTTCATCAATTGACACCAGCATTGCAGTGGGCCCCCACCAATTCCCCGCATAAAATTTGCGCCTTCTCTTCCTCTCTGCCTATTTGCCCTTCTTGAATCCCATTGAGGAAGTTTTTGGGTGGCTCAAGCAGGTTGTCAAGCAAGGGACCCCAACTGGGACCAAAGACCTCTTTGATTTGCTGCAGGCTGGGATCCACACCCTCCCAGCTGAGACCATGGCCAAATTCTATGACCACACTGATTTTTTCATTCCTGCATGCCTTGCCAAACAGCCAATTAATTTAAGGCTTAGTGTGTCTAACTTTTTTATATTCTCTAATTTATTATTTAATATTTAATATTTATTATTTATCATTTTATATTTAGAAGCTTCCAAGCCTACAATCACATTCAGCAGGACCATCAAAGAAGGTATGTAATGTATTTATTTTATATTATTATTTTTATTGTGGCATCTGAGGCTATCCCAAACACATGATACTGGATTATGCAAATATATTTATATCACTCTTATTAAATAAATATAAAAATAAAATTAAAAAAGTTAAATGTAAAGTGTACAAATTAGAAGTAAATTTTATTAATGTATATATTTATACTTTTATGAAAACCTTCCCTGGATTTTTTTTGCAAAACTTGTTTGCTAAAATAAAAATTATAAAGTTATAAAAATTATCATAAACAAAAATAATCTAAAATGTAAATATGTTTATTTGAAAAGAGAGCTTTAAGGCAACTGTAATGAATTCTTTGGTATGTACCCACCTGGAAATGGAGGTGGTGCACAACCTCCACTGCCACACCGTAGACAGTGGATACACCCTGATTGAAATATTCACAACAGCTGGTAAAAGGAAGTATGGTCAGGTGGGAGTGAAGCAGCAGCTACTCAGGCAGGGCTGCAAACCTGTATATCCCAGCCAGGACCAGGGAGTCCTGGATCACATGATCAACTGAGTTGTACCTGGGGGGGGAAATCTCCCATCCAAGAAGAGCCTGGCCTTGTCAATCCCAAGAAGGACCCCGTCCAGGTCCTTGACTTTTGCACTCATCTCAAAGTAGAAGAGGAACCCCAAGTAAACAGCAAGGTGAAGCCTTTGCCCAGCAAAGGCTTCAGTAAAATCCACAGCTTGTTGAACATGGTACTAATCTTTTTTCATGTTTAATCTTAGCAAAGGTAAGCTCTATGACTGCAGGAACCCCTGTCCTGTCAGCGCTCCAGGCCAGCCCAAAGTCTGCCAGGAGGATTTTTGTCTTCTTTACAGCTGTTGCGTCTGCAACAGCCAATTTTTCCACTGCACACCCAAAGTTCTTGAGCAGGTAAGAGAGTGTGTGCTCCACTGGGAAGCATAAGCAAGCAGCCGCATGGGCCTGGCCCATCTCAAGTATTTTTTTGAATGGGAGTGTTGTCAGGACGTCCCAAACAAGCTCAATGGAGTTTACATAGCAAACTCCTCTGAGTAATACTGGGTCCAGGCAGACCAGTTGGACATCTTTGTAGGCAGTAACTGCCCACTTGGATGCCCCCTTGTCATGTGTTGGCCTGGCTAACGCCTTCTGGGACATCAGAAAGGCACTGTCAGGCACCCATCTACTAAGAAGTAATCTTCCCAGGTGATGAATGATGGCAGAGGGATTTAGTCTGGTTACCAAAGATCCTACAGGCAAGGACACTGTAAAGTTCTGTGGGCCACCTTTGGCCCTGGATCAGGATGCATTACCCAGGCCGTCAAAAAAGTGGCCCGCGTGCAGGCAAAACCCCTCCAAAACCTGGGGGACTTGGCTCATACAGTGGATGAACGCTTTGTGTTGGCTTTCCTGGATGAAGTTCCCATTTCTCCTTTGGAGTCCCTCCAACTACAGAGGAGACATTGATTCAGCTAGATTGTTTGTTGTCCTGGTGTCACCTGGTTCTGAAACAACTAGCAGGCCAACAGTAAAAATGCAGGCCGCATGAATCCAGGGAAGCCTAACCTGTGGCCCGGGGAAATTGGGTACAATCCCGCAATCAGTGGGTGTCCCAGGTTGCCAATTCCTCCGCCCAGAAGTCCCTCTGAGTCCAAAATAATTGGGCTCTGGAGCTTTCTGGATGGAGACGTCAGAGGAAGGCATTAGGGAAAATGTGCACCCCAAGTCCTCAGAAAGTTTCTAGCCAGTTGAGGGACTGAGTTTTACATCCGTGCCTGCGGCCCCTATTTTTCTTGGTCTCAAACCAGGCTAAAATTGTCCAGTACTCTCTATAGGCTCCCCTTTAGATTGCACTCTGATAGCCCCCTTTCATAATCCCTCCAGTCCTATCACCCCCCTTTGCATAAAATGGAAGCATGGACTGTCAGGTCCCTTGCTTACCAATTCCAATTGTTAAATAAACTCCTGAATTTGCAAATCCTTTTGTATTTTGAAGTTTGTTTGATAATAAAGGTATTATTTCAATACCCACTGTTGTCCCCGCATCCTGCTTTCCCTGGCCCACCTGCCTGTCTGCCCGCATGCCTGTTGTTTTTTGTTGGGAGTTGTTCCAAGTATATTAATTTGGACCATTTCCTGATATTTACCCGTGCACCTGGCCCGTCTTCCTGGAAGTTTTAGCAAAAAAGGACACCCCACAGAAATAATGTTGCCTCCTTGGTACAAGATGGCTATGTGGATACTGGTGCCTATTTATCTATTGTTCTGGTCCTCCAACCCTGTCTTTTGGACCAAACTTCCCTTGATTTCTCAATCTTCTGAGTTTATTCCTGGTCTGTTTGTAAATGTAATTGAACACTTCACCCAGGTTCTCACCAACTCAGTATTCTAAGGGTTGTTCCCTTGGTTGCCTTCTTATCTTGAAGAATTGTCTCCCCCTTTAGGATCTGGCACTACTGTGATTCCTTCTTCTGACTTGAACAATCCTTCCCCCTTGCACCAAATCCCTGAGTTAGATGTAGAGGCCCCTTCCACTTGGGATCACTCTCTGTGGTTACTTACTGGAGCCTTGGTAATGGCTCTGGATGCTTACTTCCCTCCCCTCTCCCATCCGGTCTCCTTTGGAAGGCCCCTTTGAGCAGCTATCCCAGTCTTGCACTGGATGGCATCCTGGTGGTTGGTCCCACCAGGATGGGAGCCAGACTTTGTTAGTCTAGCCCCCTCTCTTACAGACACCATTCCTAGATGAAATAATTCTCCAAACACTCAATATCTGCCCAATAACAGATTTAATTGTCCCAAGAAGAAGTATGCCCCCAAGTAACACAGGAGGAAGGCAGAAGCCAAAGGACAGAAGGCTTGGGGCTTGGGGATCTGGGATGTGGACTGATAGTCCTTGGTATCTTCTCTGAGAGGGGGTTATGTGATAAAGTTGTAGCAGTATACCATACTCCTGGTATAACCTAGCGCCAAGAACTGCCAAGAAATTGCGCTTCTGGAGAGGTGCCTGAATCTGCGCGCAAACCCATCAAAATGCTGGCCAACACAGCTGGCAACAAGATTATCCAATACAACCATTTATACCCAAGAGACTCCATAAGAGGAGTATTGGGTAATCTCATGGTTTTGGATTTAAAGGCTTAAGTCAAAGTAAAAATGTAAGCAAATGATTCACAGTGAGTGAATGTAGACTTTATTGATTGAACAAATTCATAATTATAGATTACCAGCCTTATATAGCATGGTAAGAATAGGGAATTTGGGGCAAGATTTAAAGGACGTAGGGAAATTTGGAGATGTTCCTGGAGAAATTGAGGGGGTAGAATCATAAAACTGGAGAATTAGATAGTTTCCTTCAAAATTATGTTTTATGTAACCAAAATAACCAAATTGCATTCTTTTAAAATCCTAACTGACAGGAATTGCTTAACTGATATGCAAACAAGGATGGGGACTAGGAGTGTTGCAACAAGAAGGAACTGGAGACAACGGACCCAAAACCAGGCAAGGAAAGTCAGGAACGTTGTAAACATCACTGGCAGCAATAACTAAGTGTTTTGAATCTACGTTGTTGACCTTTGATTGGCAAAAATTACCAGCAAAAGGTAATGATTGGTTTGAAGCTGAATTTATGCTAAATTCAACTAGATCTGAAGCAACTGAGGCCAGAGAAGACCTGGGTCTGAATCCTGGTGCTGAAAATACTGGCCCAGAAGCCATTTCTGGGAAAAACACATAAGATAACAAAGAACAAATACTAATTACTAACCCATCACTTTTAGGATAATCTAAAGTAAATGAGGGGGGAAATCCCTCTCTTGAATTAAGAGTAAGTTGCTGTCAGGATTATCTGGAAGGATATTCCTGACAATCTTAGAGACCTCCAAACTCGCCCAAGCCTCCTCAAGTGAACTGGTAAGAACTTCCTTCCTGGCAGCAGCAGTTTATACACAAAGCACCCCAATTTTGCTCTTTCAAATGATAGTAAAGAAGACATGATAATTAAAAGTAGTTTGAGGGGAAAGCGTCAAAATTGACAATATTCTTTATTAAAATTTAGCTGTTTTTTTCTTATATATCATTTGGGGCATATTTGGCTGAAAACCCCTCCAGTTCCTGAATCAACCTATGATTCATATCACGTGATCTATGACATTTGAGTCATCCAAACTTAGATCTTTACCTGAAAGATCACCAATAATTCTCAACCTATGAGAACCAATCTACAATCAGAAGAAGTCACCTGACTCCATTCATCCCAATGCACCAGTTCAGCATGGAGCTTTCCCAGCTGCTGGCGCCAAAACCCTGTGGAATCTACCCATTCCAAAACTCAGCTATCAATGTTCCAACTGGGAACCAGCTGATCAAACCTGAATGCATAGACATCCTTACCTTTATTTATTTAACGTTACATTTAATGGTGTTCTTGCATTTCAAAACCCCGTTAAAATGTGTTGACACTCGAACAAGACACCACCATGGTGTTTTTAAACCCAAATTGGGGGTTTACCTATGGTTAACCTTAACCATACTTCTTGACCCAGTAAGGCAATTAACCAATATAATTAAATCCTCATTAACTATATTCACATGTATTTATTAATTAATCTTCCCGGTTAGTTAAATTGTTTTTGAGACACCTAGTCTCCAAGATTGATTTGGCCAATCTTGCCTTCTGTTCTTTTATTGAATATAGATACTAAGTTTTCAGGAATCTTTATCTGAAGAATTACAGCCAAACCTATCTACATAAAACAAACAGCAAAAACAGAGCAACTTTATATTTCAGAGTATTTTATCTGCTAAATAATTGACAGTGACTGTCATACGGTCACAGAACTCAAATGGAGGCCAAGCTAACCAGGAGGTTGGGGGAGTTGAAGAGGTTTGAGATAACATTCTTCTTGGCAGAGGATAGGACTAGATTGGCAATGTGGTCGTGGGAATTTGTGTTGGCCCAGGGGATAAAAATTGCCGCCATGCCCGAGACGTGGGGGGCAGCCATGGATGTTCCAGAGAAGTATCTGGTGCCGCCGTTGTTCCAGGTGGAGAGGATATTCTCTCCAAGGGCAAAGACATCCAAGAATCTCCCCCAATTGGAGAATCCTGCCTTGGAGTCAAATAAGTTGGTGGCGCCAACCGTAAGGACGCTGGTTTCGGAGGCGGGCGAGATCGTACATGCATCAACGTTGGCGTTCCCAGCTGCCACCACCACAACAAACCCCCACGCCTTGGCCGACCGGGCTGCACTATTGAGGGCTTCCGAGTGCCAACTCCCCAGGCTGAAGTTCAGGACGTTGCCACGCTCACGCTGCATGTTTATAATTGCCCACTCAATCCCAGCAATGATCCGGGAAATCAACCCCTGGGATTGGGCATCAAACACTTTAACCCCAACTACGCTTGCTCCTTTGGCAACCCCATAGGTCTTGGAAGCAATGATCCCTGCACAGTGAGTGCCATGGTCAGTCTCATCCATGTTGGGGGATCCATGGACAAAGTTGGCCCCCCATCTTGCCCGCCCTTGGAACTCGGGATGGTGGATGTCGATGCCGGTGTCAACAATGTACACATCAACCCCACGTCCCCCATGGGGATCATAGGCGTAGAAACGGTCCAAACCAGCCAGCTTACCATGCGAAGTTAGACGAGCAAGGCCCCACGGAGCATTGTGCTGCACCGCAGTTGCATTTGCCATCTGATCCACCTCCACTGCCTCCACCTCGCTCATCGCCTTGACCTTGTCCAGGATCTGCTTTGAGAACTGGGCAACATACCCATTCAAAGCCGACTCAAACACCCGCTCAATCCTGTTCTTGTCAGAGCTGCCCTCGCAACCAATCAGCTTCTGCACCTTTTCCAGGTGGCGAGTAGTCCCGCCGGCACTATCCTGCGACTTTAGGGTCACAATGTACCCACTGTGAACGAAAGAACCAAAGTTTAAAAGCGCAAGCAACGAAACCATTCCCCACCTCCACCACAGCAAACTCTTAAATACCATCCCAAATTAAACCAATCCCTACTATGCAATTAAACCGATGCATTAAAAACCACACTTTCATCAAAATCCAACAAACATTAATTAGAATAAATAAAAGTCTGTCTGGATGCAATGTCGCCTCAAGTGGGTTTAAGCCATTCGGGATTTAACTGAGCTAATTTCTTTAAATTACATTTTAAAAGTTGACAACCAAGCCAAAAGCTCGATTTGGCTCATGTTTACATGCAATACCTTACATGCATCTTTGAAGGTACTAAGGCTGAATTCGATTCGATGGAGTAGGGTCTAAACTATGTAAAATAAGGCTATAGGCCACTCGACCTTAATAAATCCTATTTAATTTATTGATTTTTATCATGTGATTCAACTTTTGCAAAGCGGCTTATCTATAAAGATTATTTGACTCCAGAATGTGTGGATTGAAATTGGAAGAGAGGCAACAGATTGTTTTAGATACTTCAATATGATTGGATGTTTAAACTCTGCTGAGGAGCGGATTCTCCGACAACGAGAGAGCTTGGTCAACTTGAAGAGATATGATCCAAATTACACATATAAAGATTAGTTTAAGTAAAGGATGTTTGGCTGTTGAATTTTGAGTTTATTTATATCTAAAAGTGTAATAATAGAATATTCTACTTTGATGCATCAAATGATCCAAGTGGCTGCATATTGTTTCAGAGTAAACCTTGCTTGCCACAGCTTCATCCCAAAAGAACATCAATGGAGTAAACTAGCTATGATAAAATTATCATTTAATATAATTATTTTCATGAAATCCAGAAGGCGTAGATCAATTTTTCAGATGGTTCCGATCAAAATGGTACCAAACATGATAGCTCTAGCTGCTCTAGATGCTGAGATATATAGTTAAGTGCTGATATCAGGTCACGTCATAATCAAAGACTCAGACTCGATTTGATATTATCTAAATCTACTTTTAATACACACTAAAAAACTAAAATCAATGTATCTCAGTGAATATTAAGCCGATTTTGATGAATAATAGCTTATTTTAAAACTGCAGATCAGCTCTACATTTTGAAAGGATTTAATAGATCAAATATTAAGTTTTAAAACTATTATTTTAGCTTTACTAAAATTAATTATGATATGCCACTTATTTAGATTTATTTTATTTATTTATACTTGGAATATACAGCTTTAATTTTAAATAAATATAATTGGAATTACCTTTTAAGAAAAATTTTAAATAGAGATTTAATAAAACATACAATAAGTGATCCTGGCTTAAAAATGCAGTAAAATATATTCATGGTTTATTAAATTCAACTTTATATCTGCCCTTGGACGGGGCAACCACCTAGTGAACAACATTTCCCTTTCCAAAGAAACCCAAACACTCCACAAATTAAACCAACTAACATGATATTCATCATAAAACCAACTCACCTTCTCATCATCCAAGTC
>QTSX02006760.1:0-40870 GCA_014839935.2 Entomophthora muscae | reverse complement strand
GTGTTGGGGCAGGGCTTTGCGGGAGGCAAGATCTGGTTCAGCTAGCTCTGGTGAATAGAAGGGGTGATGCTTCACTCCCCCCACTTTTGTCCTCTACATTGTCTGAGTTGGCCAATTGCATTGCTGATTCTACACTGGGGGCTGGTGGATGCTGGTGCTTATTGACAGGTTTGACTTCAGGTCTCTTTTTAACCTTCTTTTGGCAAGCAGTAGCCTCAGAGTAGGTCTTGGTCCTTGGTGGTACGCAGCCAGCAGCAATTTGGTCTCCATTTGGGGGATCCCCTTTACTCAGCTGGCGGGTCACAGAGTAATTCTTTAATGCAGGTCTGTAACCTGCCAAGTGGGCAAACCCTGTCTATCCTGGATGATGAAAGGCATTCCCTGAGATGTAATTCCCTGCCCCAAAGGGCAGGCTTTTTGATTTATTATTATACTTTTATTTTTTCTTTCTTTATTGCTTCTATATATTGGAATTTAAATTAAGAGTTAATATTTAAGTATTTTAAAACAATTACCTTGTGTTTTTGTTGATTTGTGTTTGAGTTGTTGTTGTCTCAATCTTCTTTTTTTATTTAATAGCTTTATATTTTCTACTTTAAGTTAGAAAATCTCTAACTTTATTTTACCTTTTGCAATTACGCTTGCATAAGCGACCGCTCCTCCCCCAGCTTACGAGCTGATCTGTGGTCTCTCCTGGGTTTCTATTTTGGCAACCACCAGAAATAACTCATTCCGCAAGTTGACTTACTATATGTCAATAATCAGAATTAAAAATACTTTAATGTTGACACCATTGAAAAGTCAGAATTAAGTTTTAACTCATGCAGACTACTAAATGTTAACACTTTTTTAATAAGCAGAAACCTGTTTCCTGAACATTTTACTTAATAAAAATTAAGCTTAAAGAATTTTTTTAGGGTAATGTGACAACATAGATTTTAAAAATTTCATAAAAGCTTTATACATAAATATTAAAAAAATTCATAAAAATACACTTTTATTTTATTTTACTATGAAATTATCTATCTTTACTATAATAAATTTTTCCCACTTATAAAAACCAAAATAAATCTAATATACAAAAAGGTACTACATAAAATTTCACGTATTATAACAAAATATAGCAATCAGAAACAGGAATATAAAGTTTTTTATATTCAAAACTAAAAAAAACATATAATTTACTAGTAAAATACCAATATAGGCCATGTAATACAGTCTAAAGCATCATACTATCAATAGAAAATCAATGATTTTATAAAAACAGTACCATAAATTATTAATGAGTTATTTGGAATAACAATTTATTTAAAAATATTATACTTAATATATAAGAACTATATAAAAAATTAGGCAATACTCAATAAATTTAATGAAAAGCTAGACTGTAATAACCTGATTGCCATTAAGAACTGTGGCAATCTTCTTGATGTATTCCCTAATCTCTGAAAGCTTATATTTGGCCTTTACAACGTCCTTGATCTTCTCTTGATACTGTTTCTCTTTGGTGGTTCTCTTCTTCTTAGATGGGCAGTTCTCAATATCTCTGATGGATGCAGCAGTCTTCCCCTGTTGGACTTTGAGGTGCTTGTAGAAGGTGTTGTATCTGGGCTTGATTCCAAAGGAGGACTTGATATGCTTATGCCAGCCCTCTAAAGATGAAGTAGTTTTCATCTCATCCTTTTGAACTGCCTGGTAGCAGTTCCAGTTGGCTTTGGCTCTGGGCTTGCTCCGGCGCTTAGTGACCTTACATCCAATCCACTGTGGTTCATAATATTCAATGAAAGGGTAGAAGGCACCATCATGTTTCTTGGCATATGGATCCTGGCAAAGGAGCTCAAAGGCTTGTCCAGCATGCTCTGGCTTTACAAAGGCTAGTGCTACAAACTGCTGAATTAAGAACTTGCACTTTCCTGATGTATCTAGACGTTGGAGCTTACTGAGCTCAGGTAGACCCTTTAGTTGCCTGTTGACAGCCTGTCAATAATGGAAAAAACACCCCTGTACCTCTCCATTAAAGGTATTTACAAAAGCGTTATACTGGGCAGTTTCATAGTCCATGATTATAGTTGAGGGACCAAGTACTTTATCTTGAGCTTCTTGTTCTGCATCAAGGGTGGCTTCATCCTTTTCATCATCATCTGGATTGGCTCTAGTGTTATGGCCAGGGGGACTTTTTCTATTACTGGGTAGGGCTTTGATGCCCTCCTGAAGGATTTTAAAAGTCCTTGTGTAGATCTCTTCTGTTGCCCCAGGAATCAGAAAGTAGGCAAATGGGAGCACCTTGCCTTCAATAAGAGAATGTACAACCCATAGTTGGTAAAAAAAGGCGGGGGAATACTGCAAAGGTACCATCACATAACCAGGTCTCTGAATCCCTCAACTGCTCCAGGTTCTGTTGTGTACCATAGCATATAATTCTTGCCTCTGCTGTAGGACCATCATCATGTAAAAGGAATACCTCATCACCATTGAACATCTTTAACTCCTCTGTCAAGACTAACTCTCCTTGAACCATGGCTGATTTCTTATGTGGGACTAGGTCACGGCATTTGTCACATATGTACTTCAATAACTGGTCGCGGTCAGGGATGAGCTTCAGGTTCTCATTACTTAGGTGTGTGGTGGCCTTAACTGCCAGATCAGAAGCCTTGAAATCTTTGGAGACTGGGACCATTTGTCGAGGTACCACTTTAGAAGCTTTTTAATAAGTTTTATTGGAGCATTACATGTGTGCTCTCCTTTTTCACTAGTAACTTTATCCCATCCTTCTGTGTTGATCCTGGCAGCACAGCTTCTATCTTCACATACATAATGCTTGCTTCTTCCTTCTCTCTTCTTATTGTTGCAATTGAAAACATAGCCATCACAGACTAAACTTGCACCTCCTTTGACAGACATTATAGGGAAAAACCAAGGGAACTTCTATGGGAGCTTAAACTCTCCTTTGACATTACATATATTGTGAAACTTTAGGGGATCCTATGGGCTAATTGGTGCTTGATGATAGTCAGACAGGTAATCATAAGGATCTTCTTTTTTGATACTTGATGATGAGGATGGAGGTGCAGATTTGTTGGGCGGTGGAGGGGAATTATCTGGAGTTGGATTCTTGCGCTTTCTGGACTGGGATGAGCTTGATTCCTTGGGGCTTGATTCCTTTGAGCTTTATTCATCTGGGCTTGGCTGGGGTTCTGGACTCTTGAGTATCTTCTTTCTTTCTTGCTTGTTTAGTGGAACCTCATCTCCTTCTTATTGGTACCAGCTTGGAGAAGAGGAGGGGGCAGGGGAGGGCTCTTTGCTTTCAGGGTCTGGGGTCTTCTCCTTTGTCTTCTGTTTTGTTGAGGGCTCTTTAGCTGGTTTTTTGTTGGGGTAGGGACTTTGGGCCTTTCCAGAGGCTTTGGGTACTTTCTTGGTTGACTTGGGGTTATTTTGGGGCTTCTTGGAAGATTTGTCCTACAATAATTAGAATAGAGTTCATAAAGTAAGAATAATCATGTGAGACATAAATAAAATTAAATAATAATCACTTGTTTTAAATTTTATTATTAAGTAAATAGTTTATAGAAGTATAGAAAGTAATTTTAGAGCTAGTTTATTATTAAAGAATAGAAAAAACCCTGTTTAAATAAAAAGTCAACATTCTGGTAGTCACAGTAGTCAAAAATATTTAATTTATTTTGTCAGCATAAAAAAACACTTTAATTTTGATGTCAACATACTGACAGTCAGCATTAAAGTGGAAAAACACTATGTAAATCACTTATAAAGCTTGGTTGATATTTTCTGGAGTTGGTTTTTTAAGGCCAAAATTAATTATTTTTAAATTTAAAAAAATTAAAGAGTTGCATATGTAACTTATGAAAACTAAATAATAGGGATTATAGAGGGAAGTCTGAAGTACAGCCCTGGGTACTTTGGCCTGAATTACCATACCATTGTATATGTGCTTTTTGTTAAGCGGCAGTGTTTTACTAATAAATAAGTGAAGGTGTCAACATTCAGGCAGTCAGGGTTCTTTTATAGCAACTCTTCTATTAAATCTTGCTTAAATTATGTCACTTTGTTTGCTTAGCCAAACGCCTTTGTTGCAATTTAGGCAATGCATCAATTTGACACAAAGTTGACATTATAATTACATATATAAATTCTAGTTTTAACATATGTGTGTTGGCTTAGGTGGACTTCCAGAAATAAGCTATAGTTTATCTAATGAGTTTAAAATAACAGTAAATATCTAAATAATACAAAGAATGCTCTGAAAGTTGCCATATGTCTTTGTTCAATGCTTATCTTAATATATATTTAATAAAAACAGTAGTATAAAATATAAAAAGTAGTTATTTTTAGAATATTGTGTATTTTATTAAGAAATTTATGGATTCTTATTTGGGGTTGACATCCAGATATTGCTTACTGTAGTCAACCTTAATGTAAAAGTACAAAGAAACTTACATTTTCATAGTAAATTATATTAGGTTTTTGGCTTAAAATTAAGCCTTTGTTTAAATGATGTCAACATTATGTCTGTTCCTTTTTAATTTTGCAATTCTGACTTAATAACTCACTATGAAAAATTAGCTTAGTTTTAGAAATGCCCAATTCTGGCGGATAAATACCAAAATAATGTCAACTTACTGAATGTCAACATTCAGTAAGTCAACTTGCAGAATGAGTTAATTCTGGCGGTTGCCTCTATTTCCCCCTTCTCCTCCAGGTTCTTATCCCAAACTTACTCTGTTTGCTCCTGTCCTTGGCTGCTTTCTCCACAACTATCAATATCTCTACTGGAAAGGTTTCTCTATAAATAAAGGAGCTTGTGAAGAGTAGGCTTACAGCTGAAGATCTAAGTGATTTCTTCCCTTCAATCTTTATCAATTTTAAACTTCCAATCTTAAATTTTAGGAATTTCACTTTTTATTAATTCATTCTAAGTTTTTTCTTTTCTTTTTTTCTCCTTGGTTAAATAAACAAAAGTTGTAAAACAACAAGCCTTAGGCTTGTTGTATCCATTATTTTCTCTTAAGGGATCTTTTAATAGTTACATGTACCAGTTTGCTGATGGAGTTTATCCCAATATTGACATTCCCTTAGTTACTAATTGTTCACTATTAAACCCCTTGTTTTATCTTATTTGTTTAGGGTTCTTAAACTCTATCACTCCTTTTGTAACCCAGTATAAGTTCTTGGCAGGATTCTGTAAGATTATATTACAGACAGTACCTACCTTTTTATACCTTCTGAACCTTAACCCTAATGCTTTACACGCTTTAGTTTATAACCTTGCACCACTATGGGAAAGGCTTTACATGAGGACCCAGGGTTTGTTTCCTGGGGTTTTAATACTAGTGTTGAAATGCCATTCTTGACAGCACTGGTAAAAATGTTTGTGGATTCATAGGCAAGTGAATCATGGGTAAATTTGGGAAGCCAGGATTTTTGATCACAGACCAAAGTAAGGAATCAACCTCTGAAGGCATCAACATATATCTTGCCAAGCAGGGTGTGAAGCATAGGGTGACTGCTCCTCACCATCTCCAGGCCAACTGCAGAGTCAGAGGGTTGAATGGCAGCCTAGTACAAGCCCTTACCAAACTCACTGCTAGGAAGCCTGAGGACTGGCCCAAACAGCTGGCCACCGCCCTCCCAGTGTGCTGCGCCCAAGTCAACATATCCTCTGGGAAGAGCCCTTTTGAACTAGTATATGGTACACAGCCAAACATTGTTCAAGCTCTTCCAGGGCCAAATCTGGAGATACCCGGCAAAGTTCCTCCTAGATTGGGCCCCCAGATACTCTGCACCAACAATGGTCAAACAGACATAGAGGAAACCCACTGATAAGATATGTTTGTCCCTCTAAAAGACAGACACAGAGTTGGGGACAAGGTCTGGGTGATAAACACTGACAGGAGCAAGCTATAACCAGGGAAAGTAGACCTGGCATTGTTCTAAAGGTGAATGAAAGTAATACTTATCTGGTACAAGGCTTGGGCAAAAGAAGGGAAGACAGAGTCCTGTACCATGACAGACTTGGCCCATGCAAGGCTTGTCAGAAGCAACATGGGACTGCCATTCCAGTAACTGAACAACAGCAGATATAGTACAGACTTTACACCCCTGATGGCCTTCCAGAAGACCTTTTCACAGAGGAAGATGACCTTCAGTTGGGGGTGAGTCACAACTGTGGGGTTGACCCCCAGCAAGGTACTTCCCAAGAGGATCTGTGATCCCCAAACTGACTTCCCCATGACCTGTAGCCAAATGTAGAATTCAACTCAAATAACTAAATCCAGCAATAAGAACCAGTGACAATCCCAGCCTGGTGGACAGCTTGATTTGATGCTTCACTCATTATGAGAATCACACTGCCCCCTTTCTGATCCAACTGATTGACCATCACAATCTTGTTCCTCTTATAAATGTTCACCCCAGCTATACAGTTCTGATATCTCAATAAAGATAACTATTTAGGTCCCAACCATTTCCCTGTACAACTCTGCGGATCCAGCACAGTTATGGCATTGATTGTAGAGTCCACCTGTTTATCCCTGTCTTATACAGGGTTGCTTGTGCCTAGCTAAAACTGACCCATCTAGCTCTTGGTAGGAATATCTGGATTGACGGTCAGCCCTTGGCCTTGTACCTTCCCTATTTACAACAATGGGGTTAAAGCCTTGCATCTTTCCTGGAAAACATGTGATCCCTTTGTAGCTCAGTTGGAAGAGCAAAGGACGAGGTATAGGACTCTTACCAGTGGCACAAAATGCAAGAAGATTGTGGGGAAAATTATTCCTGGCAAGCATGGAGGCGCATGGTCAAAGCCCAGCACAAGCAAGAGCTCAGAACTGGCTAAACAGCCTCCTACCAAATGGAAATGAAGAAAATCTTACCTTGTGTACATACCTGGCAAGTAGACCCTGGATGGTGAGCAGGAAAACCACAGAGCCATACTGGAAAAACAGCATGCATGCATTACAACAAGGAGGATGGAAAATAATGACTGCGCCAAAAGATAATCCCCATTGTTTAGCTAACAAATTTATTCGGGCCAAATTAATGGCAGCAAGGAAAAGACAAGATGCAGGTGTTAGTAGATAACACATATTTTCCTGTTACCTTCAAGGGGAGCAGAATCCATGGATGGTGTTTTGACAAAAAATCCAAGCAAAAGCCAGACGCACAATTTCCGTGGATGATTAGCAACTGGATTTCAGAGGGATGTGAAGTTATTGTTACACCTAAAGAAACAGTTAGATACATGAATTGCAAGTTTGTACCTGTCAAGATACAAGCCTCAAATTAGCGTATCCTGAATAGAGCATTCAAATCAGGTACTCACAGCAATGAAAACTATTGGTACAAAGAATGTAAAGTCTGCCTACAACCAGTTGCAGGAGTTGATCATAAGTACTATGAATGCAAAACTAGTACCCAATTCTGGAAAAAAATCCAGTGGGAGCTTCATGGACCAAAACTCTGCAATATGCCACCTGGCAAAGACGTTTTCTTTTACCGCACAATGGGCAATGCACCTATGAATCTCAAGGCATTATATTATCAATGCGCACTCTATAGAGTTCATGCATCAAGAAGGGCTTGGATTTTAGAAAGTAAACCAATCAATGTGAATTTGATGGTCCACCAGTGGAAACTAGAGGTGACGCGTCACCTGGAGCGCATAAACAAGTTTGGGCATCTCATCCTGGGAAAATACCAAACAAGATGTGAAACAATTGCAAACAGCCATTACATTCAGTACAATGCAATCTGCAAGAGAATCAAGCCTATTTGGCGGTCTGCCATAGACCAAAACGTGGAATTTTAAACCCAGCATGCTGGTTTGTTGGGCAAGCCCATGAGGCGTCCCCCATTTTACCCCCAATCAAGTCAAAATAAAAGCCTTGATAATTTAAAAAAAATTGGAAGAGCAAAGGACTGTAATTTATAAAGATATCCTTAGGTCCCTGGTTTGATCCCAGGCAAAGGGAAGTTTTTTATTGCAACAGAGCAAGCTTTTTATCCGATCTGGTAAACATTTCTATACCCAGGCCTCTTCACCAAAAGGCCTAGCGGGGAAAATCACCATGGGGTTAAGCGTTGGTGGAAGGTTAGATATTTTGATCCGGGCAAGAAAGGTGGGGATGGATTGGGGTATCTCCTCGTTAATACTTTATTCCTGACCTGTGGCTGGAATTGGGTTGGGTTAATATCAACATTGGGTAGTGAGGGTTGAGTTTGATGATTGATTCAGGCCAAGATCCCTTTTATTTGAGAAATAGGTCCAGAGTATGGAGATTGATCTCAATACAAAGTAGACATGGGGATTCAAGGATCTAAGATTTGGGAATCTCAGCTCAGATTGAGGCTGGTGTTGTGGTGAACAACAAATATGTAAAATTGGTAATAATTAATCAACCAAGAGATAAAGCTTTATTTGCATGGTTCAACTCTTTAAAGGGAAATTCTGGGATTTGGGGATTTTGAATAATGGTTGTTTGAATGCGTTCACCGCAACACTTCCTCTTTCATTCTAAGCTTGATATGCCTTCAAGCGGCTGCCGCTGACAGGAAGGGGGTATTGGAATCCTGCAGTGTTCTCAAGGAAGTAGCTGTGATGTTTTCCAATGGCATAAATGGTGTATGGGCCCTTCCATTTAACTTTGAACTTCTTAGAGCGGGTGGTGTTCAAAGCACTATTGAATTTTAAGACTTGCTAGCCAATCTTTAACTTGGGTACGCGGTGGTTGATCTCTTGCTGAGCGGCTGTGATCTTAGAGGCAGTAGCAGATAGGTTCTTCTTGGCTTGGTGGCGGGTTTGCTTGCAGTCTTTTGAGTCCCAGTGTTGGTTCACCTTCTTGAGAACGCGGGTTTGGTTGGGCTTAGTTCCAAACATGGCTTCAAACGGTGTCATCTTGATAGTGTTGTGGACCTTGGTGCAATAGTTCCAGAGGACTGAGGGTAACATGGCTTCCCAAGTAGATGGCTGGAACTTGGTGGTCTTCTCAAGGCATTCAACTAATGTGCGGTTGAATCTCTCAGTGAGGCCATTACAACAAGGTTGTACACAGTGGAGAACTTGTGGACAGTGTTCACCTTGTTTGTCAAGTTGGCTACCATGCAATTTCTGAATTGGGATCCTTGATCAGATAACAGTGTAGCTGGAGGGCCAAACTGGGTCACAATGCTGTTGTAGATGAAGGAAGCTGCAGTCATAGCAGAGTTATTGCTACAAGCCTGAGCAACAGGCCAACAGTATAGGTACTCAGTAGCAACCAGGATGTAAGTTTTTCCAGATTTTGAAGGAGGTAGGTGCCCAAAAAAGTCAATTCCCCAAAGTTAAATATCTTGTCAACTACAATAGGTTCCACAGGGTTGGTATGCAAAATCTTCTTACTGAACTGTTGGCAGTTCATGCAGCTGCGGGTGTGGTTATAGGTATCTGTATACATCCCTGGCCACTAGTAGGTCTCTTTGAGGCGCGCTAGAGTAGCATCCCGGCCAAAGTGTCCAGCGCCATTGTGTGCTTCCATCAGGATACTCTCTCTGTCCTCCTTGGGTGGGATCACCCGGAGCCCATTATCCGTCTTTTTAAACAATGTGTTGCCTATCACAGTATACTTGGTTGAGTAGACAAAGAACTTGTGTAGATCAGCTTCAGTGACAAGTGATGTGCGCAGGCGGGCCATGTCCTTGAACTGAGCCAGAGGGGGTTCATAAGTCAAGTTTTCAACCAACAAACAGAACTGGCGGGACAAGCCATCAGCAACAGAGTTCAGCTTCCCGGGAATATGTACAATCTCAAATTCATACTCCATAAGTTCCAAGAGCCAGTGCATGCAACAACTGCAAGGGAGAGATGCATCAGTGATGAATTTGACAGCCCAGTTATCAGTATAAATGACAAGGGGGTGGCCAAGCACATAATAGCAAAACTTCTCAAGAGCCTTGATTATGGCCAGGACTTCCTTGTTGTATATAGCATAGTTGTACTTGGCAGGTATAAACTTTTTAGATATAAACTCAATGGGTCTAAAAACAGTGTTTATTTCCTGGCATAGTACTGCACCCACTGCGTTGGTGCAGGCATCTGAAAATATGTGGAACTTGTGGTTGAAATCAGGGTAAGCAAGGACTGCATCAGAAGTGATGGCAGCCTTAAGAGCCTTGAAAGCGTCATCTTCAGGGGGTCCCCACTTGAACAGCTTCTTCTTGTGTGTCAGGCTGAAGAGAGGGGCGGCCAACTCACTATAGTCTTTGATGAACTGATGGTAGTACCCTACCAACCCAAGGAAGGATGACACCTGGTTGGCGTTGGTGGGTGTGGGCCAGTTTGTGATTGTGTTGCACTTGTCAGGATCAGGGTGTTTTCCAAAGGCATTGACCATTTGTCCCAGGAGTTTGAGTTGCTGAACAGCCAGGATGGACTTCTCGGCATTCACACTCAGGTTGGCGCTCTTGATACAGTCCAGGCATAGCTTCAGGTGTTGCAGGTGCTCATCAAATGTCTTGGAGTAGATAGTTATATCATCTAGATAGACAGTAACAAAGTTGTCAATAAGACCTTTGAATACCCCATTCATGATGCGCTGGAAGGTACGAGGGGTGCCCTTCAGTCCAAAAGGCATGCAGATGTATTCATACTGTCCCCATTTTGTGACAAAGGCGGTCTTTGGCTGGTTGGCCTCTTCAACAAGGATCTGGTGGAACCCGCTGAAAAGATCAATATTGGAGAACCACTGTGAACCACCAAAGGAGGCCAAGATATCTGAGATGCGGGGCAGGGGATAATAATCAGATATTGTCACCTTATTTAGTGGGATGTAGTTGACACACATATGGAGTTTGTTGCCCTTCTTGGGTACAACCACAATGGGGGAAGCCCATGGAGACTTGCTGGGGCGGATCATGCCTTGCTTCAACAGTTTAAGGATTTTGGTGTGCATGAACTCCTCCTTGGACTGGGGAAGGCGGTAGAACCAGGAAGCTACAGGCTTGGCGTCACCAGTATCAATCTCATGGCGGAATCCAGGTGCTTTGGGCAGGTTGTTGTAGTCTGAGACAATGTGGGAGCTGTATGTGGAGATCACCTCCTGGAGCTGAGCTTGCTGGACGTTGTTCAACCAGGTATTGTCCTTGATTTGGGCGGCTAAAGGTTTGCAAAGGAAGGAAGGGCCAGTAGGACTGTTGAATGTTACCTTGAGATCAATCAATTCATTATTGTGCTCAAGTGTCCATCTGTTGTCCGCAAACCGGGTGGTTACGCTCAGGTCGCTCATAATTTTGCGGCCAAGGAGCAGGGTATACTGGTTGTGGTCAAAGATGGCGGCCTCAATGGTACTGAAGACACCTCCCAACCACAAGCGCAACTTGATGGCCTTGCCGAGAGCAGTAGCGCAGCTCCCATTGGCTAGGATGAAGCTGACATCAGAAGAAGTTACTTCAGGCTGAGGCAGGGATTCTAAGAACATATTGGAGATGATGTTGCTATACACACCACCGTCCAAGATTATAGAAGTATGTACGCCGTTTACAGTACCTGTGGTTTGTGGGACGCCTGTGCCTGTCAGGAAGAGTGCTTCATACTTCCTGGGGCGTAAAGTGGATATGGCCTGGTGCATCTTCTGGCGGAACTTGGGGCTTTCAGTGCACAGATCCTCAAGGGAGATGGTCATCATCAGCTAGCGCAGGATCTTCACAGCTGAGAGGCCGGGTCTCTCCTTTAGCCCATCTGAATGGTTGGGGTTGCAATGCTTCTTGCCAGACTTGGGTGGGGTTTGCTTTGCATCCGAGGTTACCTGGGACTTACCATCCATTCTAGGCTGGTTGATTGCCACCCAGAATGGGTCAAACCATTCCGGTGGCGTGTGGAAGGTATCCATTGGCTCAGGAGAGTCAGATGAAAACTAGTTTGGCCAGTTAGGGTCCCTTTTATTCCTGATAGGTTGATTCGGAATAGTATGTGTTAAATTTACACCAGCAGCGCCAAATATGATTGGCTCGTCCGTATTGCAATATTGGTGCAATAGATTGGGTACATTGGATGTCTTGGCATCACGGGGTTTGATTGGCTGGTCATGGGTAGGACAACAAGCTTGGGCAAAGCAATTAAACTTTGCACCAGTTGCACCGGATCTGATTGGCCCACCAGAATTGCAACAATTGGACAATAAATTGGGTACATTGGATGCCTTGGTATCGCAGGGTTTGATTGGCTGGCCATGGGTAGGACAACCAGCTTGGTCAGAACAATTAAATTTTGCGCCAGCTGCACCGGATCTGATTGGCCCATCTGAATTGCAATTATTGGGCAATACATCAGGTGTGTCAGTTTCCATGGCGTCAAGGGGTTTGATTGGCTCATAAAAATTACATTTATTCATCAACACATTTGGTGAGTCAACCTCCATAGCATCTTCAGGTGTGATTGGCCCAGCTAAATTGCAATCATTTATTAATATATTGGCTGAGTCAACTTCCATAGCGTCGTCAGGTGTGATTGGCTTGTCTAAATTGGAGAACTCACATGAAGCCATATGCATAGAATTGCATGTAGCGCCGGAGGAGTTGATTGGCTGGGCCAAATCACGTGGGTTGTACAACGCGCGCTGTGCCATGGCATCCTGAGAGGCGTGTGATCTGATTAGTTGATTCAAATTTCTAGGGTTGGACAATGCTGCTAGTCCCTTGGCATTCAGGCGTGCCCGCAAGATGATTGGCTGGATCTCAATGTCAACATTGTACGATGCAGATTGTGCATTAAATTTGTTGCTGCCGTCCAATCTGATTGGTTCACCCAAATCAGCAGGGTCTGCCGATAAGCTGTGCCCAACCCCATCACCTGTATTAAGGGACCTGATTGGTCCAACCCCAGGGGAATTCACCTGGGACACCATTGCAGGGCCCAATGGCCCGGGGTGGCTGCAATGGTGGCCCCCAAAAGATGATGGGCCTTTGTCCTCGCTTTCCTGGCCGGTGGTCCTGTGTCCCCAGGCTGCCGCGTCTGCAGGGGACACCTCCAGGGAGGGCGTCTCAGAAGGTAAGTTGGGAAACTTGCTGTTGCTGCGTGGAGACTCGGGGACAGACTCCACAGTTACAATATTGTAACGTGGGTCGTCCTTGAAAGGAAGATATTTGTCAAGATCAGGTAAGCACGGGTAATGATCTTCATTTTCAAAATCATCTTCAATTTCCAAACTAACAAATCTATTAGGGTGGCAGGGGTTCCATTTGCTGTTGCGTACGTACGTGCAGGGTGGCGAGGGGGAGGATGGGGGTTTGCGGGGTGGATCTGGGTCGCTGGGATGGCCCAAATCTTCCCCAGCTTCACCATGGGCGAGGGGGAGAACACAGATGGGGACAGCGCGTCCTTGCAGTCCGTACGCTTCATGGATTGGGGTGTGAGTTTGCGACCTGGGGAGGGGCCTCAGGAACAAACTTGGCGCTTACGGATCAGAGTAAATGGGAAACTGGGCCCATCAGGGTTGACAATGTACTCAAGAGTAGATTTTTTATTCAAAGGCTGAGGGGTGGCAGAGGAGGATAGGGCGCGTTTTGCTTCATAGTTTTGTTCAGCCATCATCAACCCTTGAGGTTTGCGGTCATTATTAATGGGGTTGAACTCACAAATGAAGTTAGAGTGGGATGGCTCCTTACAGATAGAGCAGGGCGCGGTGCAGTCCTTGAAGATGTGCCCCACCTCAGAGCAGTTGTAACAGCGGGGGTTATACGGGCGGGTACGGTCTCTTTGAAAGGTGCGGGGGGAGGGGGGGTTGGTTTGGCGTCCTTGCTCTTGTGCCATGAACATGGCGTCAAAACAGCAGTTCAAATCCTCAAGATGGGCCTTGACCTCTTGGGCAATTTCCTCAGACTTATTCTGTTTGAGAACTGGTGCAAAGGGGTTCCATTCAGAATTTTCTTTGGTATGCTCATCTGTGGCTTGTTCCACCTAGATGTCATACTTGTCACAGACCAAGGCAATTGCTTCCTCCAAAAAATTGGGCTTAGCAGCTTGAACCATGGCAGAGTAGGAGTGGGTAAGGGCGTTCACAAATGCGCGGATGGAGACAAGGCTGTGGAAATTCTCAACAGTGGTCTTGCAGTCAGAGGATGTGTTGGTTTTGAGGTGTTGCTTCAAAGCCTTGTTGGCAGTTTTTTTGGAATGTATTCAAAAATTTGCGCAAGGATTTAAAGTGTACCATCTTCAACAGGCCCAACTGGTGGATGGCATCAGGTTCATGTTCAGCAAAGCGGAGCTCAGCTTAGGCCTTCCAATTGGCCCAGGTGGCAACATGAACATCCTGATGCCAGACACGGGCTTCCCCCAGGAGAAAACGGCTGACCTCATGGAGGTGGTCCTCGTCAGTGAGCTTGAATTGCTCAGCATAATCCTCAAAAGTAAACAACCAAGCAGTATACCCATTCTCCTCAAAGAGAGGAAGTTGCTGAGCAACCAAGAACTTAGACAAGGGGTCGCCAACAGAAGGGTCAGGGACAGCAAGGGCAGAAGCAGCAGGAGTTTCAACAGCAGAAACGGGGGGCGCAGAAACAGACATCACAACAACAACAGGCACACAGGCAACAACACAAAAACAGCAATACAAGTTCGGTGAATGGAATGACCTTCAAAATTTTGTTGTGGTGAACAACAAATATGTAAAATTGGTAATAATTAATCAACCAAGAGATAAAGCTTTATTTGCATGGTTCAACTATTTAAAGGGAAATTCGGGGATTTGTGGATTTCGAATAACGGTTGTTCGAATGCGTTCACCGCAACACTGGTTCAACTATGCACAGATCAAATATTAACGATAAACAACAAAACAGGATAATATCGAGAGTACAGTTATGTTCCCGAGAATATATATGCTGCTGCCGTGTGAACCTCTAAGGAGGAAGCATTTTTCTAGCCTGATGGAATGCCAAGCGAGTCTGGAACGGTAGGATTGGTTCAAGTACATTCACTATGAGGTATCTATATAGAGTGTATAACATTCGCAATACTGGTTAGAGTAAGTTTAACATAGATATAAATTCCTGTAGATGATAATTTAAAGCTCCCCTTATTACAAACATATCAGGTTAATACATTGGTAAAAGAAAATAGAGAAATAATGTATAATCATAATATTAAGATGGTGTCTCAAATGAATCAAGTAGCTTTATGATCAAAGCTTTTGGTTAAGTATACCCAGCTATCTTGGCGTATTGGTTTGCAAAGGATCATTTAGGGTATATGGAGATGGATCACGACATCGAAATACGATGTTTAGCTACAATGGACAGTACAGTAGCCTTCACAGCCGCATGAATGAAATAACCCCCCTGAAAAACGGACTCGGTCTTAGACAAAACCAAGGTTGGTATAAAACATATGCTCATTTATAACAAACTCCTCAATCACCTGAGGAAATCATCTTGGTCACAGCTAGAATATTAAAAAATAAAACAAAATATTATCAGCTATCTTCATACTTATTAAACATGAAAGTTGATAAAAAACACACCAAGTCGTGGTTCGCTGAAGCTCAAACCCACGAAGAATCACAATGGCAACTCATTTCACGAGCTAAGCCACCCAGTACCTGACCAAATCAGAATGTGTTGCCATGCCACCAGCCCATCCGAAATAAAAGACAATAATATGGGTCATTATTTTAAGGATTAGGCCATTTTCTAATACACATGCTGCCCAAGTCGTAGCATAACACAGTTCGATTTTGAAAAAGTAACTATTACACAATTTATATTTAAAACATTAATAACTCAATGAAAAATTAATATTTTTCACACTGTAAACTATCAAAATGAAGCTAAGAATCTTATCTTTCCATTCATGTTAAAATATTAATATATATATAAAATTGAATATTAAAGCAAAAGCAATTTAAAAGAGTATATGTCAGATTTTATTATATTATTTTGATAATGAAATAAAATAGATTGCTTAAATCTTAAAAAAGTTATTTTTTCATCAATTAATATATGCTTTTTATTTGACAAAATTAAAGATAAGATCAAGAGCATTATTTCCGCATTTTATTTTATTCAAAAATCTTAATTATTTAGGATTTTATGGCAGTTTGAAGTTAGGACGTTAATTTATTTGCTGTTTAGATGAATTTTGAGGTTCAAGTGAACTGTGAACCTCAAATTAAGCATTCTTTAAATGGAATTCTTTAATATTTTATCATTTTAAAAATATGCGGAACAGTTATAATTAAGTTAATACATCATTTTAATTGATTTGCATAGATTACAAAGAGGATATGATGTAATTTGATGCTTAGCTGATACACATATATCACTTATGCATGAAAACTGGGGACTTCATTTATTCTAGAAATATAAATTCAAGTTGAAATTGTAAATAAAGCTGTCACATCATTTCTTTCAGATGGTGTCATAAGGCTTGGTATATAAGAGCTAAAGCACCACCTAAGGTTTACTTCAAACCATCTTCACAAAAAGATATAATTCCTGCAACCAGCACTCTTTTGCAAGGCATATCTACAAAGCATCTCTTTATCAGTAATCACAAGTCCAATATTATGGAGTCTGTTAACTTTACTTCTGCTATGAAGCCATTTTCCTCACTAGGAGCATCAACAAAAAGAGAAAGAATTGCTATGCTAAAGAAAGCATTCCTCTTTGTTTCTGGAGGCAATCTTAATTCCTTCATCAATCACTTCCTCACTCAAACTGAGTTTGGAAAAACAGAGTTCATTCCTTTAATCCAAAATCAGAAACTAAATGGGATAATTGACAACTTAAAGGATCTTCTGAAATCTGCTCCTCAAAAGCATCTCCCAGCCTTGAGATCTCTGGTTACTTCCAGTTACTCTTTAAAAGAGCTTACTGATATGGGATTTAATATAACCAAAAGTGAGTTTGAATACTCAAGAAAAATAAATAAAAATAAAAATGTAAGCTTAAACAAAAAAAGCTGAAAAGATAATAACTATTCAATAAAAAAAGAAATAATTTAAAAAAATAATTAAAAAACTACTGGAAAATTCTTTTGAAACAAGCCAGTTTACAAAAAAAGCACCAGAAAAAATTTATAAAGACATTGAAAAAGAAATGAATGAATATTCAACTGAAATAAAATATTCTCTATTAAAAACAAAAAAAGATATACATGAAAATATGAAAATAAAAAATGAAATTTCAATATCACTTTCAACTTATTATAAATTAATACCAAAAAATATAATAAAAAGTAAAAAAAACTGGCATGTGTAATATTTGAACTTAAAGTCATCCTTAGAAAAAAGAAAAGAAGAATGTGAAAGTAAAAACGTATTATTCCCAGAATCTATAAACAGTGACTTAAAAGCTATTAATCAGCACCAAGACTTTTATGCTCATCAAAATAGGGAATATAAGAAAGATATCAATGAATTAGATAATGAATCATGTATTATAGTCATAGATTTTAAGGAGAATTTAAAAGTTGGTGGTGGTCCAATTGAAACCAATAACTGTTTTTATTCCAAAAGACCTATTTCTTTATTGGGGTTTGCATTGGTATTTAAAAAAACAATAAAGTTAAATATGAATACCATGATTTTTATCTCAAATATTATCTCATGATTCTTTGTTTTCAGGTGAATGTCTAATAAGTCTTCTTAAATCAGATAAGGTTAAAAAAATAAATAATATCAAAGTATGAACTGATAATGAAAATCATTTTAGATCCTATGAATTCTTATATTATCAATTTAAAGAGGCACCAAAATACATTAAAGGGTCTATTAAATACAATAGATTTATAGAATGTCATGGGAAAAGTATTGTTGATGGTCACTTTGGTGTAATATCAAAAACATTAAAAGAGAAAGAAAATATGCTTTATATTAAGAATATAAATGATATTAAAAATATTTTTGAGCAAGAAGAAAAAAGAAAAGAATTATATAAATCAGCGCTATCAGGCTCAAATATTTCTCAAAAGTCATTCTTTTATATTTATGAGAGAAAAGTTAGGCCTATAAGGAGAGAGCTCAAAGTTAAAAATCTGCACATTAATCTTTCATATTTGATGAAAGATGGGAAGTTGTATACTTCACCTTTAACATTTGAAAGTTTCTCAGAATATTCTGAGATAACTTATCATTTGAAATCACGTGATGATACCCGAGAAACAAAAATATCAGAAGATTTTAGCGGTGCATTAGGGCAAGTTCATGAAGTAGGGCAGCTTACTAGAGGGTGTATTTTAAATAGAGTTATCAGTCTTTCAAAAAACAACAACCTTTTTTGAAAAAAACTAAGAATATTTATGATGAGCCAAAGATAGGGTAATAGCATTTATAGCTTCAGGGCTGCTATTACTCTCCCATGAAACCCATCATAAATATTTTTAGCTTGTAGTATGTAGTAGCACTTAAGATATTTCCAGCAATATTATAAGGTGCAATTTTCAATTCTAAAATTGATAGTTATTTTTTAAAAAATATCTAAGCCCAAGATCAATTAAAGATTTGAAATTGATTGTATTTTAATCTTTCTGAATAATTTGAATATGAATAATGTAATTAAGTTATAAAATAATCAGTCCAGCGCTTAGGCATAACAAGAAAAATAATGACCCATATGTTCGGTCAATTATCGGCCTATCAACCAATTTTCTGACAAACAGAATTACACACACTGCTTCCCATGATTATAATTAAATGCAAATATAAGCAACCCAAATCTCCAACAAAAAATCAGATCCACCCAAGTGCTAAATTTGACAGTTGATAAAAACATGAACTATACATGGAATCAAGCTTAACCTTTGAAAATAAAAAACAACAACCAAAGCTATAAATCTTAACAAAAACAAACATTAAATATCAACCTATAAAACCCAATCACTAAAATGAACAAAGGTTAACCAAGTATTCTTAAACCTATATACAAGACAAGCAAATAGTTTATTAAGTATCAGCAATTGTTCAAACCCAAAGTTCATAGCATTTGATACCCTCCTCAGGTATCCCAATATCTCATCCTTCCTATACCCATATTTACCTGATTGCATATATCATGTCCTTCTTGAGTCTATGCTGACTTTTCAGGGAGGGAATCACCTGTAAATATACCCAAGAATCTCATTAGCCCTATCCTTTGACTTCTTCAGTCCCACAAAAAGATTATAAAAGTATGGCTTTCCAACTCCCACCAACTTGGCAGAGTGACTGTGCCATACTTCTAGGGCAGAGGTTGTCTTGGTACTCTCAGCCAAGACACACAAACAGCTTATAAAAGGATGGCTTTTGCTATGAATGCCGCCATTCACCATATTTTGATTTCGCCTCCAATGGGTTATTTCAAGGACAAATCTCTCTCTTTTGCTTTTGCCCCTCAAAATGAGTTTGTATCCAAACTGGGAAATACAATAGTTTGGTTTCCTGATTCTTTGCAGCTCTCTTGCCCCACTAATACCAGTGGTGAGTGATCTTACCACCCATGTACTGTTTTGTGGTAAAGCTATACAGTATATATTCCATTTCACTTTCACCAATAAAAATTAAGCTCTATACACATTTTTGCCTTCGCGTCTCCAAGTACTTCAGCACCTCTCTCTAGCCACAACTAGTACAGATTATTCATTCAGGGCTACAAGGTAATCACATAGCCTTCCCTGCCATTCTAACCAAGACTTAGTATGAATCAATCCTAAGGTTAGGATTCCCTGTTGGGTGTCTGTGCTGCGCCTCAGAACATGGCAGCTTTCCAACCCTCACCGACTTGGCAGAGTGGCTGTGCCATACTTCCAGGGCATACTTGACATCAGTACCCTCAGCCAGGACAGACCCCAAATAGCCCCAGCCAATTTCCCCCAGGACATACCTATCCTTAATCAGCTTCCCCCACCCATCCTTGAAGCGGTTTATGGATCCAGATATTAGCTCTCCATTCCCCTCAGAACATTTATCTCTTCCCTAAGCTTCACTGCTTTCAGGATATCTCCCCCCTCATAAATCACAAGGCGCAGTACCTTCCCAACATCTCCTTAGCCATCCCCAAGGTATCCAAGGTACCTCCTTCAATCCCCGCACCACTTTTATGCGAGACCAAGCTGCATCAATACAGCATCTCTTCCAGAGGTTAAGATGCAATGTACATATTAAAGCATGGCAGCTATACCATAATGCCAGACCTTGGTACCTCAGAAAAGTGGGGTTGGGGTTGAAGTGGGTAGCTAGGGGATAACCCGGGCAAGTATCTTGGAAGGCCTCTATACTCCCCTGGCTGGGAGAATCTGGAAGCATGGTCCTGGGGTACCCAGCCAAAGGCTCCCTTGAGGGGAATTGGCTGGGCAGCCTAAGGAGAAGCAGGCTAGCTTAAGGTTCTTGACCTGGATCCCCCAGGCAGGATCCGGGGGCAGCCTCCCTGATGAAGCAGCCAGGTTCCTCACCCCCAGACCTATGTCTCAGACAGTTCTCCTGACATTCTTCACACCACTGATACAGCTACCCTGTCAGCTCCAACCAGGGTACTGTGGATATGAGGCACCATTCTCCCCCCTACTCCAACATGGTCAATCAAGAGCGGGTCAAAGATCTTGGGGCAGCTGGTAAGGGTCGCATCGGGTAGCTACACCTCTCCCCCAAATCACTTCCAGATCCTCAGTAGTTACAATAAGGGGTAACCCTCTCCTCAGCCTCCTGGGGATCTTTATGGGGTAGGGACAGGGGCTCATGATGGGAGATCTGGGTTGATCATCAGCAACAAGCTCTATTCCAGCCTCAGGAGGGTTAATACAGTTAAACCATCTCTCCCCCTGTTGTTGTTGTTTGGGGAAGCTGGGGATAGGGGAGGGTCAGGGATTTTGGGGTGCCAGGTTTATTGGATTAGGGATGGGTAGCTATAGCGGAGGTGGGCATGTCTGATTCAAGGGGATCTTGTTGGCCAGGTACCACTATTGATTTATATAAAGGGGGTCTGTCTGTAGGCATTGTTGGCTTGAGTGGGCTCAAGCCGTAAGGGGGTTGATGGTTGAGCCAAAAGCTTGCTTTGGCCCATCCCTACATGTGATCCTGTACATGCATCTGTGGAAGCCGGCAGATTGACTTTGGTGGAGTGGGGTTGGAATTCCGCCGAGCTGAGGATGTAGGCCACTTGCTGTAAATTAGGATGCATATTAGAGTGATCAAGGCTATCATTGGAATCAATCCTGATGGTCAAGGAGATTCTAGCTGGGCACTCAAATCTGTCAGATCCAATGGATTTGCATCCCTAATTGTAGCTCAGATATAAAGACGTTCTGGCCGCTTTATTACATCCTGATGGATCAGGGTTGGAATTGGAAGCCATTGCTGTAATGGGTAGCTGCAACTGCAGTCCACTCTGGAGTAATGTGCACTCACTCTTCCTGGTTGGATTGACCCTAAAAGGAAAGAATGGGGGTGCAAGAGCTGGGTGGATCCCAGGAGATTGAGTAATATCCCAAATGATGGTGCAGGTGGTAATAACGCCTTGGCATCCCTTGTGCAGCTATAATAGCATATAACCCCCCTCTTTCTCCCAATAAAATATACTTTTACGCCTCACCTACTTGCTTTTAACTCTACTTGGTTGCTACCTTAGAATTGAAGGTAAAGACTTGTATTGATAAATGTTTAGGCTTTACCGCTCTACTCTATAAACCAGCAGCCCACACGTTCAACTTAAAGACGTCCATAAGGCCAAATACACGGCACCACCCAAACTTCTACAGGTATCTGTCTAATTGCTTGATCTTTAAAAAGGTGGCAGACCCGATCAACCGGATCGAAGTGGCTTAGCTACAGAGATTACCCAGCTACAGGAGTGGATTGAAGCTGGGAGAGAAGCAGCAGATGGTTCAGGTTGCTAGATGACAGTTCTGATTAAAATTATACATGATGGCTCTAGATGCTCGGATATACAGCCGAGTGCTGGAATTGGGCCATGATTAAGGCATTCTGTCCATTTAAATCTGGTCTAGAAACACGTATAAAGCTAAACAACATATCTCGGTGAAAACTACGCCGATCCTGATGCCGGATAGCGCAATTAAACGCTGCACATCAGCTCTACATCTTGGAAGATCAAACCTAAAGTTTAAAATGATTAGTTTGGCTTTGCTAGCTCATTAACCATACTCTGCTTATTTGGATTGATCTTTTATCTATACTTGGGATATTATCTTCTTTTGTTACTGGGCAGTTAGCCAAGCTATAGGAATCTATTGGAAATTGAAGGTGAATCAATTAAGCGCTGGTTGGAGATATCGGTAGGGAGGTTGGGTTCAAAGGAGCAGTGTAAAGATAATAGAGGATTTGGGTATAAGTATTTGTTGGAAGGGTTTAATTAATAATCAGCATAGTGGTGCTAGTAAAGGAAGCGTTTTGGGATGGGGTATTCGTTGGCGGGGGGGATGTGGTAGCTCTTTGTGGAGGTGGATCTGTTATCGGAGATGGTCTGCTTGACGTAGGTTCCGCCGCCATCGCTGGTGACGGTGTACTCTACGCTGCTGTGGCTGGCTGGAGAGCCATCTTGGTCAGTGTCGCTTGACATGTAGTCTTCCGTCGCGGATGAGTAGGAGCTGGTTTTTTGCTTTACCGGGCTAATTGAACTAGTTGTTGATTCCTGAGAAGGCATGTATTCCTCGTAACCTTGACTGATCCCGTTTACGGTTTCTCGGATATACTCTTGACCAATAGGCCTGGTGTATGGAGCAGGGTATCCTTCACCAGATCCCTGGCTTGCAGGAGCATCATCGTTGTCATACGAGGGGTTGGAAGGGGTATATTCTTCAACTGATCCTTGACTAGCAGGCATCTCTTGGCCGTTCTGTGAAGGAGGATAGTTTACATGTTCAGCAGACGGTATCAAAGGCTCAGAAGGGGCATAGTCTACTGGGTACGCAGTGGATGAGTAAAGTTTAGGTTGGCGGTAAGCCAAATCACGCCGACGAACAAAGTAGCCAATCTCCTCCATGCCCACCACATGGATGGGTCTAGCGTTAGTGACCAGCAACACGGAAACGATAAACGACTTCATACCTTCTGCTAACTTGCATCTACCCTTAAATCCTTATCCCATCCCTGTGCAATCTGCCATAATTCCAGGTGCCTTTAAACATCCCCCTCGCCATACGATAACTTCAGCTTGGAATTTATTTAATGCCATGAATCCAATGCCATAGCTTCAATGACACTTTACGGCGACACATTCCAATGGATGGATGCAATCAATTTCGTGCTCTAAGCAGACTAGACTGCGCTTTGATTGGGTGAAACCTCATGGATATGCTTAATCTAAGATCCTTGCCAACCCCATCGTAGCCCGAGTTTCCATAAAGTAATCCTTACCTGGAAAATATTTATTCAACTCCAGGAAGGAAATTCAAAATGTAGTTCATGGATATAGATACCGTTTCGTGCACGGGATGCGGATCGACAAAGTTCAGCGCTTGAAGTTTCATCCCCAACTGCAGCTTATTAAAACCTCTCGTGGTCGAACCATGTTTCAATTCTAACAATAAGCATCTCCATCCGCCAAAAGGAGTAGCTAGCATGCGATTGCACGACAATGTCAGCTAGAGTTGGGACATTCACCCTTTAACTCCAACCCATCACAGCTTTATCCACCATCATCTTACCTGTAGTAAAATGCTGATTGAATAGACTTACATATATCTATTTCAATCAAAAGGAACTGCTCCCATACTTATGGTTAACCCAGAACAGAACAGGCTAGGATTGTGCTGGGTCAAAGTCCAACCCATGCAGATTCGCTTTGTTTGCGACGTGAAGGTCACACATCATTCTGTGCCCGGCTGCTGAAGCAACAGAACAGACGTGGTGAGTGAAGTTTGGCCACACCCAATCCTGCCAGGTTTGGCGCCCATCCCTACTCTAGCCACCGCATACCCAAGTCAAGACCATACCTTACCGGAGCACAATCCATGCCACCGGGCTGTGACCAACAGTGGCCATGCCAATGCTATAGCAAAGCACCCATTTCACTCTCAACGATGCCATCCTCAGGATGTTGTCACTTCCTTGATCAGCAGTGCACTTTACTCTGAACATCCTTAATAGGAATCATTCAGCACAACCATACTATACGAAAATGACCCCAGATGTCAGGGTGAAGTAAGTGAGAGCTCATTGTAGCTGATCAAATAAGCCATGTACCCCCAAATCAGCATTACATTGCTGATAAGGGGAAGCCAGTGTGTACTTACTCTGAAATGATAGCCTTTGACGAGGGAACACAGAAAGGTACATCAGATGATAACCCCTATGGCAACAACCACAATGCTTCAGATTTAAGCAGAACTAAAAGTAAACAAACTTATATCAATACATTTTTTCACCTTCAATCCCAGTTAAATATGAGTCCATTCACTTTCAACCTGAACTATTTTTGCTTGCCGCCATAGCTTTTAAAACCACTGTACAGGAGGAAGGCTTTAATCAGGATCAAAGTCAGAGAATCATCTGCATAGATGGGTCCACCCAAAATTTTGCAAATTTAAGGGATCATTTCATCAGGAGGATTTCCAGGAGATCACAATGGCCAGTGTCGTGACTGTGCTGTTTTAGCAGAGTTACAAGGGGAAAAACATTTAGAAGCTAGATATTAATCTTTATTGTGAGATAGTGATTATATAGTCATAGTGAATTAATGAATAGCAGGAATATGATTGTTGATCACACAGTTGGATGGAAGAAGGGGGTGGCTTGATCCTGGTAATGAGTCAAGCGCCAAAACAAGGTATCCACCATAAAGGATCATCATCTGTTCATGTTGTTAGATTTGGTAATTTGAGTTGCCTTCCTAGTCTGGCTTCAAGTGGCTGAGTAATCAGATTGCGGGTCACAAACCCGCTTGTTTGCAACTTTGCTGGCAGGTCGAGCCTGCTGTTTCAACACCAGGATGCAGAGCCCAGCAATCTGGGGATCACAAACAGGATGATCATATATCCAGTTACATGGATCACCAGGCAAGATACTTGATGCCAGGAAAGCTTTAACTACCTCTGTAGCCGGTTAGGAATAAGGTTATTTATTGCTCGTGGGTACATCCCAATAACATGCCCCCTGGTGTATAGTGTTTGGTCAGCTTACACACACCACCAACAGCAACCCTGCCAGCCGTTAACTGACCTCCTTGAAGGTCAGGGTCCAATATTCAGACAGTCCATTTATGGGAAATCAAGCACAGGGCATTGGCACCCCACTCACATTCAATTTTCCCTGCCACCACCAACCCACAATCAATCATTAGATCTAAATCTAAAACTGCCCCAAGCAGGCAGGGCTTCAGGACAGGCTTCCCAGGTGGCGGCCTGTTGGCCTGGCCACAATCATAAAAAGTGTGTCCATGGCAGTAGCCAAGCATATTTTTACCCTGTGAAACAAGCAAATGTGGCTTGTTTCCATAGTTACAGCAGGCTTTTATTGCTCTCTGAGCTCTCTGGGGCCACTTTGGTATACTACAGCAGAAAGCATTACATCTTTTTATTAAAGGTGTTGTAAATTGCGCCATTAATGCTATTTTGATATGGCCTTCAAATAGTAATATGTGCAAAGATTTGGTCGGGTTTGCTTTCAGCTTCAGGAATTCCTTGTCTTCCGTAAATGGGTCTGATCCAATGTCCACCCATTCTGGAATTCCATACCTGCTCTTGTCTGATCCTGGTATGACTTCACCCCAAACTGACCCCCTTGGCCACTCTGTCTACCTAATGAGTGATCAACAACCCTTGTCTACTATTTAAGTAGAATCAACCCTTCCAATAAAGACATGTTTATCCGCATTTGTGTTGGCTTTAGTATATTCAAGCTTTTCCTTTCCTTTTTGCCAAAAGGAATTCCTCTTCTTGTATTCCAGGAAATTAAGGTATGTGCCCTTAATTTTGCCCTGAAGCCTAACCCCAGGCTAGCTTTGAACCTCAAATCTTTTGTTATAAAGATTTCCCACTGTGTCCTCCTGGATGTTGTCCCCAGGAGCCAACCATGATAAAATGGGGCTCACTACAGGGGCTGCAAGCCCCTTGGTTACTCTGTTCCCCCACACCTTCTCTGGTCCTTCTCCTTCTGTATCTGAGGTACCTGAACCACCCAAAGTTTCTAGTCCTCCGCTTGCAGAGGATATAACTGGCTCTCCCTTTACACCAATGGTAATAGTGTTGTCTCCTGGGCCTGGGCGGGCCCCCTTCCTGATTTCTCTCTCAACTATGAGCAAGCCTGTGCTGCTGCATGTTCCCTCCTCTGCACGGGCACTGTGGGGCTGCACACTATTGCTGGCCTCTGCCCTGGTCATGCTTTGGAGGATCTTTATTCTTTCCTCCTGGACTTTGGTCTCCCCCCCCCCTTTGATGTGATCCATGGAAACTATTGGCCTTCTGGTCAACCAATTCATCCCGCCCCCTTCAGTCCATCACCAGTTAGGGCTAGGGCCACAAAACCAACTTTGGGCTGTTGTAGCCTCTGACCTCTCTGTCATGAATGCCATTTCCATACTTGTATTGAAAACCCAAGAGTTGAGCCCCAGTTCCCAGAAGGCAGATCAAACCCTCCAGAACAGTCCAGGACCCACCAATCCGTTAAGTCACAGGCTCAAATTATTAAATTACTCCACAACCCGCCAGCCTACTACGGAGGATTCCCTGAATAGTTGCCAGTCTGCTGCCAAACTGGTGCCAATGAAGATCCATACCTACAAAGGAAATGTAACCTGGCTAACAGAGGTCAGGGAAGGACCTACTGCCAACCTGCTAAGAGCCAATACTGGAGCTTCGGAATCAACGCTGGAAGCCCTGGAATCAAACCCTGATCCTCCAAAGACTACTCAAGTCTCGCAAAGTGGACAGGAAACCGCCCACTCGCTAAATTGCATACCCAAGTTGACAAGTTACTCCAAGACCCGCCAGTCTCCCAAGGACAATTCCCAAATGGTCATCAGATTGATGCCAACCTTGAGCCATCAAAGACCCAAACCTATGCAGAGGTTGCAGCTTGCCTTAAGGAGGTTAAAACAAAACCTATTTTTAACTCTGCCAATGACCACCATCAACTGCCAGCATTCTGCCCAGAGAGGGTAGTGCAATTGAACTACTCAGGTGACATAGTGAACAGTGGCGGTGGAACAAAGCATTGTCACTTCTATTCACCAGAGCAGGCGCTACCTGGATCTCCCGCCCTCGAGACTCTAAGCCAAGATCCATGCCCCGCCAGTGCCTTGTCTGCAAACCTGGACCCTGCAAAAATCAAAGAAGCAAAGTCCCATGGTATAAAACCCTGGAGGTATGGTGAAGACCACATTGTCATTTTCAATAATGAAGTTTTATGGACCTTTGGTGCAAACAAATCTTACCCTATCTAGTCTTAGTGATCTTCCATCTTAATTCCGGTCAAGTAGACTACCAGGCCGCCGCCCCCTCCCAAGACCAATCTGCCAAATTGCCCCAGGCATTATACCGTCCCCCGGGAGCCCCCTTTGGACCTGTGCACTTTACTAAATACCCCCAACCCGGCCTATTTGGAGTACAACTTGGAAACCATCCTCATTGTTGACCCTTTGGCAAGGACTAGGAGTACTGAATACATAGGACGCAAAGGAAAGAGGGTCAAGATACCACCCTTATTGTTCAAAGACAAGTACAACTACCTACCAGCGTACTTTGTTCCCATGACTCCACCATTAACCCCCAGACCAGACCACCCACTGGAACTTACCGCCACTGCCAAGACCACCTCTACCCAACTGTTTGGAGTACTCTACATTACTTTGACAGGATTGATGGATTCCATGGTCCCCAACTCCAGACCCTGGTCCTTACTCAGGCAATATGTATCTTATATTATCAAGATAGCACCCATTCTATGGTGGGCCTTACCTGATGGCTTGGCCGCGCCTCACCCCGAGCCGCCCAATGCCTCCACCTATGACTGGCTTCCTGACACTCTCCAATAACCATGCCCGGCACATGGCCTACCCGGAGTGGACTTGTAGCCTCTTTGTCTGTATCTCAGGCAACCAGCGCAACTTGCTGGCCTCACAAAAATACCTGACTTCATCTCTGAACTCACTTTGCTCCTGGCTCCCCAGGTACACTGGGGATTGACTAGGTGAACTAGATGACCACCAAGCCATGTAGCAAGTAAGATCAAAGCAGCCCTTGTGAAATATTCCCAAGGTTTTGAGGCCTTGGTTACCAAGCTCAACCAAATTTGTGAGAATGTCAACTCCCAGCTGGAGTTGGTTGGAGTCCATGCTGACAACCGGGGCCAACATCAGGGCTTACGCATGGTTTAGATACGGCCCCACTAGGCAACACTCTGAGTCAGGATCAAAACTACACTGAGACAGAGTAGCCTGGATTGAAGTGAGGCCTCCTTCTCCCTGGGTAGAGACCTCCTCTGCTTTTGAGGCTAGGGGTTGGGAAGCCATAGCTGAACTCAAGGCTACCTCTCAACTCCAAGCATCATTCTTGTCCCCCACCAGTGGAACCTATGCCCAACCCCCACATTGCTTCCTTAACAGATCAATTGGCTACGCTGCAGTTTGAGATCAAGTATTCACAACAACACCTCTCTGACCCAGGAAAATTGTCCTCTGAATCCAAGGGCAAGGAAGGTCCTGAAGTCACCAAGGTCCCTACCCAAACAGACCACATATACTGTACTGGGTTGGAAGGTCAACCACATGTCAATTGCACCCTCCCTTTGGACCACTTGGCATCGGTTACCAATGTTGTGCTGATAGACAGGATGCACTAGAAAGGGAGGTGCAGAATCTTACTCGTTTGGCTGAAGCAATGGATGAGGGTGTCACTCCTTTGGCGTCACAGGCTACCGCTTTGGCCTCCCGTGTTAATGGAATGGCAGGCATCTTGGCAGCATACCAGATGGGGATGGATGGATCTGGAACTGCTGCCATTACTGCCAGGGATGTCAGGGGGGAAAACAGCTCTACTCTTGGCAGAGAGCCTTTGATTAATATGGGCTAACAGCCCTCCCCAGAACCCAAGCGTGAAGGGGATCCTCGTATCAATGTCCTCACCCTGGGTGATAATTGCCGATCCAACTTGTTGTCTATTGACCCCAATCTCAAGCCCTCCTTCAAGAAAATCTTTGATCCCAAGACCTCCACCATTGCTGCCTTCTTAACAATCTACAAGTCTTCAATGTGTAGGGCTACTGACAAGCTTAAGAAGGAACATATCCTTACCTGGTTACACCCCACTTGCCGGGAAGCTGTGGTCCCTGAACACCTGTCCATTGTCACTTGGTAGGATATGAAGCACCTCCTTATTGAGGAGTTTGGAGGAGATTTTAGCTTGGAAGCCAAGAAGGGTGCCTTCATGCATATTGCTTTCAAACCCAAAGAAGGTCTGGCTGAGTTTGCTGACCGCTTTTACATCAAAGGACCACAACTCATTACCAGTTTCCAGCAACTCCTTGAGAAGCGTATACAGCTTGCTCCAATGCTCTAAAAGTGAACCAGCTCCTGTTTCTACACTTCAAGGCACATAAAGCGCCTCTTATTTCCATGAAGAGCACCAAGACCCTCCTGCAAGATATACATCTGGCTCATGGAGGAACAGTGGTTTGCAAGAATAAGGCTAATGCTGCCAGAACTACTTCTTGCACCCCACACATCATGACTCTTGGCTCTAATGGGCTGCCCAAGCAACAAGGGTGCCAAAATTATGGTCAAATTGGACATCACTTATGCTCTTACACCAACCCTTGTGTAGAAGGTTGTGACCCAAAAGAGCAGGTGGGAAAAGAGAGGTCAGCCTAGAGGCAGAGACGCTCTCTGCTGACCAATCTCCCCTGTCTCCTCCTGATCCTCCCACTGAAAAAGAATCTCCCCCTTTGTCTAGCCCAACTATCTTTCACCTATTTCATTATCTGTTGTCAAGGGTCTGGATGTACAAGCATTCTGGCTACCACCAACCTACTTAACATCCAGCCATTGCCCGATTTAGTCCTCTTCCAATATACCATTTGACATACCGAGAATGGTAACCAAGCAATATCACCTGACCGTCCAAGTATCCAGTGGCTCAAACCCATCTAACACATGACCAACCCCTAGGGTCAATCCAACTAAATCCCCGTCACATCCAAGTCTATATAAGTCTAAAGTATTATCCAATAAAATATACTTCTCTTCTTTCTTAATTCCATATTTGAAGCTTCCCCAAAAGGCGCACCTTATCACTGGTAGCAGCTACAGTTTTTGACCACACCCATGAGAGAGAAAATGACTGACCAAAACCCGCCCAACTTCACTCACGTACTCAACCAGGCCACATCCCAGGATACCTGGAAGACGTACTTCCACGCCCACAACATTGACAAAGATATACCTAGTGGATGCACCATATTTGAAGGTCTGGTCATGCCCAAAGCATGCACCAAGATTATTCAATACGTTGCTCTCTTCAACCACAAACAAACTCAATACCACCTATCACAGGTGAAGTGACCAACACCAAATACATTGGTATTGACAAGTTTTTTTTGGTAAAAACAAAGAAAACGTCATCAACTGGCTAGACCACTCAGCTGCTAAACTCCGCGCCAGCCGCATACCCACAAAAAATGGGTCCAGGAAGCCAGCAAGCGCCTGTACAAGGCCACAGCTAACTGGTTTGCCACCTGGGTTGGCTCATAAAGTGACAACCAGCTTGAAAACTGGGAAGAGTTCAAAGCAGACATCATCCACAATTTTTGCGTCACCAAATCCATCCAAGACATTGCAATACAGCTCAGTGCTCTTCCTCAGAAGACCACTATTGCAGCTTACGCTAACAAATTTGAGGAAATACATTGCAAGATCCAAAACCCAGAACAAGCTGATAACGTACATACCAGAGCCTCATTAATCAACAAAATGAAACCCTCTGTCGCTGCCCTCATCCGCCCAGAGGCAAATACCTCCATGCCTGCACTCATTGCAGAAGCCAAGCGCGCCAAAAAAACGCACCAACATGGAATATGCTGCACGCAACAGCAATTTCTCCTCAACCGGAAATGGCAGAGAAAACTCCAATGGCAACAAACACCAAAATACCAACCATAACAACGGCAACTCCAATTGCAACAATGGCAATCACAGTCAAAGCGCAAACTGCTCCCGTCCCAAGAAAGAGGACACCACCAAAGTTAACAACGCTGAAACAGTAACCTGCTATGAATCTGACCCCACATTCTCTGACCTCAAAGGTCTCAAAACAGAGGAACAAGGAAAAGAGGAGGAGGAACAGGCTTAAGTGCCCCTGTCTCCCCCCAACTTGACAAGAACTTTTTACCAAGGGACAAACTTTGCTGCCTGGATCCCCTGTGTCCCGCAATCCTCCCTTTTTATGAACTTAAAAATTAAAGATTGCTCACAACTTCTTGTCTACCCATGCACTTAAAAATCACATACACATAAAATTTTATTTGACTCTGGTGCACAACACATTATGGTTAGCAAACCTTTTGTAACCAAGTACAAAATACCAGTTGTCAAATCCAACTTCAAATACGCCAGAATGGCAGACAAATCAAAAGTTCTACTTGAAGGCAAAGAAACTCCCTTCATAATTGACCTCCAAGGCATACAAACGTCCATCAAAGGACTTTTTATGAACAACATACACTACAACATTGTAGCAGGCATGGACTGGTTCACCTGAGTGAACCCTAGGGTATGTTGGAAAACAAAGACCATGACCATTAAATGCAATGGAGTCAATTTTAACATCCTCAAAGAACCCAATGACCTCATTCTAAGAGACACAGTATTTGTCCAGGTCATAAACCAAGATGACTCAGAACATCTAACCAAAGATAGTACCCTCCACATAATGAGGTACACTGAGTTCAATAACATTTAAACAACCCAAATCCAATGCCCAGAACTTGCAGCACTCCTAAATGAATACACTCATGTAATCAAAGAAGAACTCACCAAGCTACTCACCAAACAGGAGGTCAAACATTGCATTGACTTATGCAAAGCCATTCCCAAACCTGCACCCCTCTACAGACTCTCTCCCATGGAGACCCAAACCCTCAAAACACACATTGAGGACAATCTAGCAAAAGGTTTCATCCGCCTGTCTGAATTATCATGGGGGCAGCAGTATTCTTTATAAAGAAAAAGGAAGGCACTCTGCGTCTAGTAACTGAATATAGAGCTCTTAATGCAATCACAGTAAAAAATAAATACCCTCTTCCACTTATAGAGGATCTGTTTGCAAGACTCTCAGGTGCCAAATTTTCTCCAAAATTGACCTCACCTCAGGTTACAACCAAGTTGAAGTAAAGGAAAAGGACATACCAAAAACTGTGTTCCATACGCAATTTGGATCCTCCAAATGTAGAGTAATGAACTTTGGGATGACCAACTCTCCCGCAACGTTTGTCACCATGATGAACCAAGCACTAAACAGTCTCTCAAATACATTATGCTACCTTTAAAATATGATCATATTATCAAAAACTAAAGAGGAACACCTCACTCATGTCCACAAGACACTTGATTGACTCACAAAGCACAAACTTTATGCAAAACCAAGTAAGTGCCAATTTATGGAAAAGGAACTCCTGTTCTTGGGCCACATTGTCTCTGACGGTGGCATCAAAGCAGATCCAGAAAAAATTAAAGCCATAAATAACATGAAAAGCCCCACCTCTGTTAAACAAGTTAGATGCTTTCTTAGTATGGTAGCTTACCCAAGGAAATACATCAAAGACTGCAGAAAACTAATCACACCAATCAGTGACTTAACCAAGGGTAATGCCAAAAAGAAATTCATCTGGATTCCAGAATGTGACAAGAATTTCCATTTATTAAAACAAGCTCTGATCAAAGCACCAATCTTGCAATACCCTAACAATAATGGGTGCTACAAGCTTGAGTCAGATGCCAGCAACACTGCCATTGGCGCAGTCCTGTGCATCTGCCAGCCAGGACAGCAAGACTTCCTGCCAGTATGTTACAAAAGCAGAAAACTAACTAATACTGAGCAGAGATACCCAATACACAATAAGGAATTGCTAGCAATATACCATGCTTGCAAGAAATGGAGATGTTACTTAGAAGGACATTTAAACGTTTGGGTACTAACTGACCATAAATCCTTAATCTATTTCAAAAATCAGAACACACTTGCACGGCAGCAAGCCAAATGGATGTCCTTGCTGGAACAGCTTAACCTGGACATCCAGTACAAAAAGGGGGCAGAGATGGTCACAACTGATGCTCTCTCTAGACTATGTCAGCCTAGAGAGGATCACCCTGACCACCTGGACCCTGACTGGCCAAACCTATACAACACTGAGTACAAGAAAAAAGGAAAGGATCCCTCCGCACATCAACTAACCCACAATACGCTAGTAAGGAATGAAAAACATTTGCACATATCAAATGGCATGGTATATCAAATCATCAAGGATAAACATATCCCGTACATCCCACTTGCACAAAGAGTTGACATCATACTAAGACATCACCGCCTGCTAGGCCATACAAAGGCTAACAATCTATACCTCACACTAAGAGAGATAGTATGATGGTCCAACCTCAAACAGAATATAGTTGATGTTCTGAAAAAGTGCACAGTGTGTGAGAAATACACCAGTACAAAGGCTCCTCAGCCAACGGTCAACCCAGTACCAGACCCTGAACCATTTAAGGTTTGGGGGCTAGACGTAGTGGGGCCCTTCCCAGAAACAAAGACAAACCAACGTTTCTTAATTGTAGCCATCAACTTTGTCACGTGCTGGCCCATCTGCTGGGCAACAAAGGATCATAAAGTAGAAGCCATCAACCAATTCTTTAACAAAGCAATCATAGCCAACTATGGCACTCCAGACTACATCATAACTGATGGAGCAACAGATTTATCAGGTCACGTAGTAAATGACAACTTGAAATCCAAAAACTTTAAACACTCCACAACCTCTCCATACAGGCCACAGGCCAACGGTAGAGTGGAACGCCTAAACAGCAGCCTTATCAGGACCCTAGAAAAAATAATGGATGGCAAAGACACATGGCCGCTATATGTGAAACATGCATTATTAGTATCCCAAGTCCACACCAACCAAGAGACAGGCTATTCACCGTTTGAGCTAACCTACGGGTACAAACTGGAAATAATCACCTGCAACAAACAGCCCTACATAAAGATCCCCTGGGGGAAACCTCCCACAGTAGATCAAGCACCAAACCTACAACACATCTTCCTCAAGGCTAAAATAGCTGAAATGAAGAGGCTCAAGACACAAAAGGTAACCTCCACAGAGGAACCACTTACCATCAACTCCCCTGTCTGGATTCTAGATGCCAACAGAAAGAAACTAGACTCAGTACACAGGGGACCAGGAAGAGTCATCAAATACAGACCAGAGCACAACACTTACCTAGTAAAATTCCAAAGTGCCAAGAACCCAATTATCAAGAAATACCACAGAACCCGTCTCCGCCTCAGTAAAAGAGAGCACTTGATCAGACTGGTTTCAACTAGCAAACAGCTCCAGGAGCATCAGGCAGCAGCCGTTAAGACAAAGCCCCCTCCTGATGCACCAGAGTAACCCGTTAAGGGGGTGTGTGTTGAGGGTCTGGATGTACAACCATTCTGGCTACCGCCAACCTAATTAACATCCAGCCATTGCCTGATTTAGTCCCCTTCCAATATACCATTTGACATACCAAGAATGGTAACCAAGCAATATCACCTGACCGTCCAAGTATCCAGTGGCTCAAACCCATCTAACACATGACCAACCCCTAGGTTCAATCCAACTAAATCCCCGCCACAGCCAAGCCTATATAAGTCTAAAGTATTATCCAATAAAAGTTACTTATCTTCTTTCTTAATTCCATATTTGAAGCTTCCCCAAAAGGCACTCCTTATCACTGTCAAGAAATTTTGAGACTGAAGACTCTGACTACAATGAATCAGATAGTTATGGCTACTCCATTTTTGCTGTCCTGGAAACTGTGACAGTCCCCTACAAGTGTTGCTCTTGAAAACCCCCCACTACAGCTTGCCCTCTGCCAGCTGAGGCTAAAGCCATGGTAGCTTGCCCTTACCTAGCACAGGCTCATCAACCTCCTGTCCTAGTGGGCCCCTCTGAGAAAGCTGCTAAATTAGCTGGAGCTCTCTTCCAAAATTTTACTGTGTCTCTTCCTTTGCAAACTATACAAGGAAATTCCTTCCTTGAGGTGCATGTTAGCAAAATGGGGAAAGGAACTAGAAGCAGCACAGGATGTCTTGGTGGTCTTACCTCCTTTGGGAAAGATACCACCTGTGTAGAAGTATTGATCCAGAAGGTTAAGATTAAGGCCATCCTGGACACAGGCTCTCCTGTCAATGTTGTATCCTCCAAGTTGATGAAGAAGATCAAGCTGGCTCCTGATCTCAACTATACTCAGTCTTATGGAACTGCTGGTATGGCTCAGACTCAAGCCATTGGCGCTTATTCTGCCCCGCCAATGAGGGTTGGGAAACTTCTCATTGCATTCCCTGCTGTTGTTTTAGAGAACAAAAGTTACAGTCTACTGGTAGGCACTTGATTCCTCCAAGAGTGAAATGGGATTGTAAACCTTTGAGATGGGTATCTATCTCTCCTAGGATACAAAGCTCCATTAATCTTTGAGGAGCCTCTGTGTCTCCCTGGCAAACACCTAAAAACTTGTGTGCTTGGATACCCCATGGGTATCCTTTTTCTAAATTACAGAACTCACTTGTCCAACATGTGTTCCCCTCCTCCTTTCTTCTCTGCAGAGGAAGGTGTGCCTCTGCTTGCTCCTGCAGCTGTCACCATCCCCCAGGCTCCCAAGTGATAATTGACTCACAGATATCATACAAGCTTCCTGAGAAGTTTTTCTTGAAGTTGTACTCTCCTGAATCCCTCAGTTGTAAAAAAACTTGATTGTTCCCTGGGATCCCAGATCAAACTCATAAAGAGCCTGCACAAATGCTGCTAGCTAACCTGACCGCTTCACCCATGCAGGTTTCTAGAGGCCAAGCTGTGGGACATGGGCGCATACTAGGGGCTGAGCAGGTAGCTTCTCTCTACCCTTTTGGGACGTTCAGTGATTTCAAATTGCCTGAAGAAGACCCTCAAGTACTCCCCCTGTTTACAGCTGCTGATTTCCCTCAAATATTGCCTGTTCAACAGAAAGACATACTAGAACTACTAGACCAGTTCAACAACATCTTTGATTCTGGACCTAATGACTATGGCCTAGCAAAAGGGATCATTCACCAGATCAACACAGGTGATGCTCCGCCTTTCCGCGCTAAACCCTACCGCCTTAGTAGGGTAGAAGATGCCCAGGTTTCCAAAGAACTCAAAAAACTCTTGGATGCTGGTCTCTTGGCCCCTTCTCAGAGCCCTTGGGCCTCTCTCTTGCTGCTCCTTAAGAAAAAGGATGCATTTCATTGTATTGTGATGGACTATTGCTGTTTAAATTCTCTCACCAAAAAGGACCTGTACCCATTACCCCGGATTGATGACGCCCTTAGACAATTAGGAGGCTCAAAGTTCTTCTCTGCTATGGACTTAGCATCTGGATACTGGCAGGTTGACTTGTCCCCTGAAGACCAAGAAAAGGCTTCCCTAATTACCTCAGAAGGCCTCTATGAACCCACACAAATGCCTCAGGTACTTTGTAATACACCAGCCACTTTCAGAGAGCCATGGACTCCATTCTACAAGACCTAAAACTCTCCTGCGTCCTTGCTTACCTTGCCAACATTACAGGGCTTAGTTCCATCTTTACCAATCATTTGGATCATCTCAAGGCTGTCTTCCTCAAGATTTGAGAAGGGGGCTTGAATCTCAAACCTTCCAAGTGTTCTGTCTTTAAGGAGCAACTTGAATTCTTGGGCCACAAAGTTACCCAGACTGGAATATGCCCCATGAACAATAAGGTGGAAGCCATCAATAAGATGCTGCCCCCTACAAGTCTTTGTGAGGTTCAAGTATTCCTGAGCATGATGGGATACTATTGACAGTTCACCCCTGATTTTGCTGAACTAAGTGAAACCACTGTCCAACTCCTTTGGAATGTGCCCTTTGAATGAACTGACAGCCAACAGCAGTCCTTTGAAGCTCTGAAGACCAAGATCAAAGAGGCTCCCATCCTTGTATACCCTGATTATGATAAGAATTTCATATTATACACCAACACCAGTGGAGTAGCTGTAGTTGCAATCTTATCCCAGCTCAATGATGAAGGCATAGATTGACCAGTTGTCAGGAATGCCTTTTCTATCTTTCCTGACAACAACAAGGAAATTTTAATTGATCCAGGGTCTGGGAACTCTTCTCCTAATTTGGATTTTCCTCCAGTACCTAGAAATGGTTTATTAGAAGGAAGTATCAGCTCTATATTACCTTTTGAATACAGTAAATCAAGCCCAGAGGCCATCATTTCTGTGGATACAGGGATTGAACCTGGGTTCTCTCGCTCAACGTGTGAATGCCTAAACAAAGTTAGTGTCAGGATTCTCCTTTTAATCTTTAGCTGCTAACATTCTACCTTTTTGAACTCCTTATTAATTTTAAAACATTGGGCTATTTTTTGCTCATTGCTTTATTCAAAAATATTCCCTTACTCTTACCCCTCTTCAACCGGCAATATTCCATCTAGTTTATGGTTAGTTTTAAGTTTCAAAGCTTACCTTGTTTTCCTCCTGGACAATTTTTGAACTGTGAACCTAAAACATTAGTTAAAATCATTGAGTCCGAAAGAAGAATACCTTTTTGCTCCTCCTGCTTACAACAGCATCTTTGGACCAGGTTTTCCCGCTCTCCCGCTCTTGCTTTTGCTTTTCACATTCTGCCAAGCAACATCTGTTCCCCCGCTTCTTCTCCTTCCGGCTCTCCCTTATTAGTTTTAACTTATCTAAGTTAAACATGACAATAGTTGATTTTTCAAACCTCTATTTTTCAGAAAGGTTTCCTAACCAAAAATGGTTGAAAATTTCACCTCAATTCTTGCATTTCACAAACAGAGCACAATAAAAGGCTTGGTTTTTCTAGTCTCAACAATAAGTTGAGATTGTTTGACTTGAACCTCAAAAAAGGTACTTGTTAGGTTTTGTGGCTTGTGTTTTCCTTTTAATTTAGTTAAAATTATTTTTTTCTTCAATCTTATGATTCCTTTTGACTTTCTATTTCATCAGTTAGGTAGTTTCTATAATAATACACACAATCTGATTATTGATAGCTTTAATCCTCCAACTAGTGGTGAGCAATTCCCTGACAAAGAAATTGACTTTTTGACCAAGTCCTCAGTCATTAAAACTGGGTTCTATTTTATTTTCTTAGGATTAATCAATTGCCTCAGCCCTTATTTTACCTCCTACAAGCTTCTAGGAGCCCTAGTTCAGTTGTTACTACAAACTTTACCTACCTTTTTGTATTTGACCAACATAAATATCAACGGTATTAAAGCTTTAGTCTATAACCACCTTCCCCAAACTATGAGACCTTACAGTTAGTATATTGAATTTGAAGTCACCTTTGAAATCACACAAGAATGCTTCCTGCAGCCAATCAGAGGTTGTGACAGGGTTAGGAACTTTGAATTTGCTTCTGTTTCAAATCCTGATGATGTTGATATTAAACCAGGCTCTGTACTTGATAAAAATCAAGTTAAAAATTGTTTATCTTCTTCTGGTGTGCAATTGCAACACCAGAAGCCCCCAATCTGTTGCTTCTCCAACAGCTGGGGTAAATGACACCTAGCTGTTTGGAGAAGGATTAGCAGGGGCAATTGGTTATATTTTTTGAAATAATTTTTAAATTCAAGCCAAAACTCCCCCTTCCAAGTTTCTTTCCCCAATTTCCCCTTGAAACTACAATCTAAACAGCTCTTAACAGCCTATAAAAGGCTCCATCTGTCAGGGTGTTTGATTGTTCAGTTAATAAAGTCATTTTCCTTTACACCAGTTGATTCATTCTTGCTTGCTCTTCAGTCTTGAAATCCAACACCATGATACTACCCAAGTCTTCCCAATGGGGACCATTTGGGTATAAATGGTTGGTTTGTTTGCTCCTTGTCTAGTCCTTTACTGCAAGTGTATCCCTTGGAACCAGAGCCAATTCTGGTTTATCTCCTCCTAATTACCTTGACAAGTCATGGCGCAGAGTGATACCAGGTTGTGACGGATCCAGTAAATTCATACTTGCTTCTTCATTATCCCAGCCTTACTCTTTTACGGTTTGACGGGGAATCCTTTATGTAAGCTTTGATGAGCTTGGATTCCAGGCAAGCAATCTTGGCGTTAAACTTGTTGCCATCTGGTGATCACTTCTACGTTTTTTGCTTCCCATAGTCTTAGCTACAGACCATCTCTTTCATTCCATAGTAGTCTTATTTCAGTTAAAAACCAAAAACACAAAGCATAAAAAGATTGAGGGGAAATCAACCATTGTCACAATAAGCATCATTTTTTATTAATTATTATCCTGTTTCCATTATATACCAATTGGGGTACATTTGGCTAAAAACCCCTCCGGTTCCGGAATCACCCTGGATTCCTATCACATGGTTTATGGCATAACAGTGTCATCCAATCCAGATCTTAACCAAAAAGATCTTAACACCCTTAACCTATAAGAATGTGCCATAATAAATTCCAGAATCACCTGATTCCTTCTGTGGAAATGTATTGCTTTGGCTTGAAGCATTCCAGACTTCCGGCGCCAAAACCCTGTGGAATATACATATTCCTGATCCAAGCTATCCTTGTTCCAACTGGGAACCAGCTGATCAATCCTGAATGCATAGACACCATTGTCTACACTTAGTTATTTTTGCATTTATGGTTTTTTGCCTTAAAAACCCATTAAAACGCTTCAAAACTTGAACCAGGCGCCACCGCGGCGCCTCAGCGCCTGAAAAAATTTGATAGCAGCGCTTTGCAAATCCATTAGGCAGCGTGGCGGCGCTTTTAACCCAATGAATTTGCCAACACGGCGCTTTTAAACCACATTTCAGGGGTTTACTTTTGGCTAACCTTAACCAAACTTCTTGACACAGTCAAGGCAATTAAACAATATAGTTAAATCCTCATTAATTATATTCCAAGCATATATTAATTAACCTTCCCAGTTAATCAATCAGTTTAAGACACCTAGACTTTACTTGACACAGTCAAGTCCATTTCAGCCCTATGATTAAATCCTCATCAATCATATTCCAGGGTATCAATTAATTAACCCTCCCAGTTAATCAATCACGTTTGAGACACCTAGCCTCATAATCTGAATCATTCAGATTACTCATTTCAGCCCTCAATTAGTCCAGCCTAATTGATTCCTGGGTATCAATTAACCTCCATGGTTAATTGGACAGTTTGAGACACCTAGTCTCATAATATGAATTGCTCAGACTATTCATTCTGGCCCTCAATTAGTACAGCCTAATTGATTCCTGGGTAACAATTACTACGCTGGAAAGTCTCTCCAAAGCCAATCCTATTGTTTTGAATTTCAACCTATGAAATTCATCACAATTCAACCTCTTTGTGAAACCCAAGCCCAATGTGACTGTAGTACGGTCACACAGGTGTATGGTACACTGCCACTCCATTGTCACAGAATCCCCCCATTAAAGAGAAACCGCAGGTCATGGGGACCAGTCAGCCTGCTCCTTCCTTATTCCATCCCTTGGCTTTGGCCTTCCTTCTCAGCTATCTTGGAGCTTACTTCCTCTTAGGAAGATTCAATCCTCTTCTGGGTCAATATTGCCTTCTTGGAGAGTTATTCCATATGGGAATGGTCTCTGTCCCCATTGGTTCTCTAGTCACAGGGTTGAATCCATCCGCGGCCATACACCTTTTGGGTGGTATGTTTCTGAGTGGATGGGTTCCTGA
>QTSX02006759.1:0-41379 GCA_014839935.2 Entomophthora muscae | reverse complement strand
GTAATATAATTTTGTATCTACCTATCATCCAGATTCAAACGGTTTGGTGGAGAGAACTATTGGGCAATTTAAGAAGCCAAAGATAGGATTTCATATGGTGTTCTGAAAAACTAAAAAAACAATTGATGTATGTAGTGATGATTTATAGGTTGATGCCTCAATCCACTACTGGATTCATTACATTCAAGATGTTCTATGAAAGAGACATGTTGTTGAGTGATGAATTGGGAAATATCCATTTCCAAAAATAGGGACACATAGAGAGACAGTAAAAGCTCATACCAAGTTGATTTGGGAGCTTTATTCCCAGGACATGGATAATTCTCAGACAGTGTGGCATGATTGTCAGTCCAAGTGGAATTCCAAGAGCAAGTTCAGGATAAACCTGTTGTTTAAGGTTAAGGATATTGCCTGATTTAACTACAAGAGGCTGCTGAATACCACAAAGAGTGGGTGGAAGAGATGAATTATTCTCTTTAGGATTAGTGGTGCATTATCAGGTCCTAACTTTCAGCTAAGTGGGGGTTGGGAAATAATAATATAGGTAATTGTATAGGTTACATCACTTGTTCCTGAACCCTTCCTTTGGCTAAATTCCTTTGTTTCTGGGTTAATTTGTGAATATAGAAGCTATATTGGGGAGGAGCTATGTGATTAATGTTGTGAATGAACATGTTCATACTGTTTCAATTTTGCCTATGGCAGAACTTCATTTCAAAACCAAATTAGGGGTTTGTACATTCTCTTTTGCTTCCAAAAATTGCAATAGTTTCTTAAAAGAATTTAATTTTCCTTTATATTTTGTGCCACAATGATCTGCACCCCATTTTTTCAGATGGCTTTTGATCTAAATGTCCTGGTAATATTTTATGGTTGCAAAAAATATTATATATATCTTATCAATTCCTCAATAAAACCTGAGTTCAATTCACATATTATTTGTGCTGTAAATTAAGAACCTAAACGTAAAAATGCAGTATTGTCAAATCCTTGGTCCAAATTTTGAATCACTATTGTGGGCAACTCAGCTGAGTGAAAATTAAAATATTTAATAAAATCAACCATTTAATTTGCCTTTTTTGATTTATTTAAATTGGCAAATTTTGAATCCCTTGAGCAGATAACTCAACTAACAAAAGACAAAACACAGCAAACAAATGCAGGATACATGAATAAGAAATGCAGGTTTCTAATGTACAATTTGAGATTTCCTGTATTTCAAACAAATCATAGACATCATGTAAAAATTAACAAATCTGAAATTGTAGGATTGTCAAATCCAAGAACCAAATTTCAAATCAAAAATGAGGTGAATTTGAAATAAATATAATTTTTGGGTGTCTCAAAAAAGGATGCTAAAGGATCTAGAGTGGATTTGTGATAATTCTTTTAGGAATCATAGGCATTCTTGAAAATCACCCTATTTCATTTTAGGATAGCTAAAGTTTAGATCTTACTATTCATCAACTTAACATACTTAACAATAAAATTGACTAAATTGAACACTTCTCTTTTTGAGTTTAATTTTTTTAATAAAAATTTATTATGTCCTCTTCTAACAACAACCAACTTAGCAAGCTGTTCCCTGGCCTTGACAAAATTATACAGGGCTACGCTGGGTCTTCCAATAGTGAAGCCTCTGTCTATGGTCACTCCCAACCCACAGGCCCCTCTGCAAGTAGTACCCAGGAGTGTGTTCTTTCTCCTGCGTCCTCAAGCATGGCTCTGTTTGTCCATCACACACAGGCAGCTGCTAACCCAGATTGTGTATCAACACAAGTATCCAGAATTGGCCAAGTGATCCATGGGGTCACCCAGAGAACCCAGAATCCAGAAACAACCAATCAGATGGCACTGTCTGGTTCCCAAGACGGACACATCCCACCTTCAGCCAATCATCCTGCAAGACGCAGAAGAAAGCTAATTACCCCATAGATTGTTCTCAAAATGGTCAAAAAAGAAGGGATGCTTATGTCCCTTGGGGAAATTGCAGCCGTGATGGGTTTTGAAAAGTTCATTGTGACTGCAACCCTGCAAGCCCATGCCAACTGTGGCCCCCTCCCAAGAAGACCCCAATTGGTGCCCGTACTTTGAAGTAAGGTGAAAAAGCCCACCCTCTCATTATGGCTATCATGGAACGTGACCCGCAGATGCCCCTGGTCCAGGTACGTCTCCAACTGGGACTCCACGGCATTTTCACCAATAAGAGAATGGTGAATTTGTGGATGCACAGAGTTGTTGTTTCTGCAAGAATCTTGTCCAATCAGGTTCTCAGTGGTCCTAGTTTGATGGATGCCAATCCCTAAAATTCAACCATTATTAATTTTATAAAAGGGAGCAAAATAAGGACTTGCAATGATGTCATCATCTTGTTGTATTCCAAGATTTCTAAAAGTATCCAAGTTTATGAGAAAAGTGTATCCAATCTGATGTTTATAAGTGCGGCCCAATCTTGTATTGATTTTTTGGGGTTTTGTTGGCAGTTTCCCTATTGGGTGTCAATTATTACTCAGCAATATCAAACACCTCAGATGGGAATGCCTACCAGACAGAGCTCAAGGACATGCTGGAGGAGTGGGCTATCCAAAAAGCCATGTACACAGTTGCAATGAGTGCAGAGATAGAGCAGCGGGAATGGGCAACCAAGGAATTTAGGGCTGCATGGCATACCTGTTGGTCCTACCCCACTGACCACGCCAACATACATCTTGCAGATATATGTCTCTACAATTTTGGTTCTGCCCTCAAGCGCTTAAAGCCTGCCACATACAACAAACTGTGCACCCAAATTGATAAGGGTTATGAGCTTTTCCCTTCCATGTTCATACAGAACCTATCAAATCTTGTCATTTTCTATGCAAGTGACAGTGACAAGTCCAGAAAGGAATCTTGCCTTCCCCCTAGCCCATCCATCTGTTTTGTCAATCCTGCATATGTGACAGAAGAAGAATTTGAGCAATTGAAGCAATCAGCTCTTGCCGCCCCTTCCCAGTCAACAAACCCTGCCTCCCCAACCCCCCCATCAATATCAAGCCACCTGCCTTCCAACCCTGACTCCCAAACCACCACCCATTTCCTCCCCACTATCTCTGATGCTGTCTCTTTTATAGGTGCAGATGATGGCAATGTACATTCTGCCCATTCCCTCTCCTTCTTGTCTTTTGATGAGTAAAATAAAACTTTTCTTTGTGACTACTTATTAAAGTTGATATTAAATCTTCCAATTCATAATTAATAATATGTTCTTTTTACATTATTGACATTCCCCATAATTAATACAATGTTTTACATTTGATGTGGTAACATATAATTATTTGCATGAATAATTTTTCATTATCAATAATAAACTAATGACCACAGATGTAAATGTTATATTAGAATATTGCAGGTATGTGTTAAATCCTGATATTTATATATTATGTGCATAACTCAATGCATTCTGTATAATAAATTTCATTGTAAATGAGGCCTTTTTCATTGTAATTCATATAAATGGACTGTGTTTATATTAGGGTGCTATTAACGCTTAGTACAAATATTGATGCATAGTGCATTTTACAGCTTGTATATTTGCCTATTTATAATACTTCTGTAAACTTTCCAGTCAGATTTTGTGAGTAATAATAATATAATGGATCAATAATTTACTGTTTATTGTCATTAATTGGCTGATGTTCTTTGCTGTGGCAATTGTGCATTTTCTGATATTTACGTACTGGTGTCCAATTGGTTGGTTTTATATCCAATCACACGGGTAATAGGAAATCAAGCCGCCATTCCAAGACCGTATGTGGTTGGGGTAATAACCACGTTTCCTATTGCCTGTGTAATTAGATGTGAAACCAACCAATTGAACACCAGTACGTAAATATCAGAAAATGCACAATTTTCACAGCAAAGAAAATCAGCCAATTAATGGTTATAAAAGTAATTTGTTGATCCATTATATTATTATCATTCACAAAATCTGACTATAAAGTTTACAGAATTATTATCAATAGGCAAATATACAAGCTGCAAAATGCACTATGTATCAATATTTGTACTAAATGTTAATGGCACCCTAATATAAACACAGTCCATTTATATAAATTACAATGAAAAAGGCCTTGTTTACAATAAAATTTATTATACAGAATGCATTGAGTTATGCACATAATATCTAAATATCAGGATTTAACACATACCTGCCATATTCTAATATAACATTTACATTTATGATCCTTAATTTATTATCAATAATGAAAAATATTCAGGTGTTGATGGTAGTACTATAAAAACAGGTTTTTTGATGCACCACCATCAACATGTCAAATATCTACAGCCTTATCAATGAATTAGAGTCAGCCCTCCAAAAGGCTATCAAGTTCAAACATAACATTAGTGCTTTGTATTAAATCAGCTGGGCAATGAGAGAAGGGCTTTGGTCCAGCAAAATGAAACCGCAAAAATTAGCCTGGAGACTTTAGTCAAAGAAAAACACAAGGAAATAGTTTTAAATCTAGAAAAAAAATACTCAAATGTTTAAAATTTAACAATGAAAGTTACAACTTGTGGTAGTTTGCAAAAAACAACAGAAATAATACTCAAAATTTCAAATTGATTGAAGGAACTGAAATTCCAAAAGAAATTAACACACATGAAGAGGAAAATAATCAAATGGAAACAGATGAAAATGAAACACAATCAAGAAGCAGAAGCGCTTCAAGAAATACTGAAATTTTATTAAATGAAAATCAAGAGGAAGCACAAGTTGCAAGAAAGATAAGGAAGATAAGACCCAGGAAATTAAATGAAGAGCAGCCAACGCTCATGAGGTTTGCTGACAGGGCACCTGTGGCTGAGGGGGCTGCAGGGGAAACAATTTGTAAGTTTATTTATGTTTTAATTAAATTTACTTTAGTCACAACTAGGAATGGGGAGGAAGTTGCTGAAGTGGCGGCCTTTACGCCCATTTGGTTTTATGGGGGTTACCAATCATTGGTAGCCCCTGTAAAACAAATTAATCAAAATGAAATAAATATAAATAATTCAAATGAACATGAATCAATATGGAAATAAGGAAGCAAAAAACAAGGAATATTTACCACCCGCAGGGTGCTTGCCGTGGGTTAGGGAAGCATATAAAATAGGAGCAAATATCAATTTCAAATAGATGAATGAAATTTGAGGGGATATCAAGATAAATTTTGATGAATATATTTATGAATGCTGTGAACAACTCCCATTTTCAAATATAAAAGAATATGAAAAAAACTAAAAAACAGACTTTCAAATAGGATCAGAATATCTCAAACCAAAAATTTCAACAAAGTGTTTAAAGCATTATCAAATAAAGTCAGGGACGCAGTCCTTGTGAATAAGTTCAAGCTTTTGTTTTTTGTTTGCTGAGCCATGGGGGGCAGATACAAAACAGGCGCCCCCTGTAACCAGCAACTGTGGTAAGTTCAACTCCCTGGTGATTGACACTATAGTAAAGTGAGAATTCAGCTTTTGCCCTGATTAACAACTGGAAATTGACACTTTTTTAATTAACAGATCTTGATGTACTGAAAACTTTTAATATAAAAAATTAAGCCTTACAGCTATGGTATACTAATGTGACCCCAGAGAGCTCAAAAATGAAGTAAAAAACAGTACCCACTAAATAAAAATAAGGAGAAATAAGCAATTATTTCTCATTTTACTATGTAATTTACACTCTTCAATATAAAAATATTTTTTATTACCATAAAAATTAAAATTACAATGAGACAAAAATAAACAAAAACACAACAAAAAATTTATGAAAAATATGAAGAAATATTAATGTTTATTTGATATAGTTCATATAAGGACAACTGTGAATATCATATGTTTTATTTAGAAATTAACAAAAATTAAGATATTTCACTTACTTTCAACTATAAATATTCATCTCAAACTTACCATGCATACATAGAACAATCACTGCTATCTAATTAAGTTAAAAAAACTTAAAAATTAAAGCTAAAAACTAAATGTTCAAAGCTAATAAGTAAAAATTAAAGTTAAAAAGTTAAAAGTTAAAAGTAAAAATCATATAACTGAGCAAGCAAGCAAGTCTATTCCTCATCATTCTTTCCCTGTTTCATTTTGGCCCCTTCCAGGAGGGCAGTGGCAATAAGCTCAAGCTGCTGCTTAAGCTCAGAAGCCTTTTATTTGTGCTTGGCCACACCCTGGATGGCCTTGGTGAAGAGGGTACAGCAGGTGGTTGGCTTGGTGGGGGAGACGCAGTTGGAGAGATCTCAGAGCTTGGAGATTGTTTTCTCTTGCTTGTGCTTGTGCTGCAGGGGGAGAAAAACTTATTGGATTTTGGGTGGAGCCCAAAGTTGGCCTTGAGGTGTTTGTGATAAGCCTCTAGCGCTGAGGTAGTCTTGAGCTCACCATTCACTGCCGCCCAGTACACATTCCAGCTGGCCTTGGCATAGGCCTTGCCTCGCCTCTGTGTGACAACCTTCCCAATCCACTGGGGCTCAAAGTACTCAAGAAAAGGCTTGAAATCTGGGTGCTTCACTATGTAGGGATCCTTTGAGAGCACCTCAAACCCCTGCACAGTGTGCTCTGGCTTTAAAAAAGCCAAGGCACTAAATTGTGCCAGCACAAATCTGCAGGTGTCCAAATTATCCCTCCAGCTCAACCTACTAAACTTGGTGTGGGCCTGCACATTACAAGCAACTGCTTGGCAGAAGTGGAAGTGGCACCCCTGCACCTCCCTGCTGAACAGCTGCTTTAATGCATTAAACTGAGAAGGCTCAAAGTCCATAATGCACACGCAAGGCCCAAGAGCTCTTAGCCTCGCCTTTTCCTCCGAGTCCAGGGTGGCCTGGTCCTTGTCAGAGGCAGGTGGGTTGGTGCAGGTGTGGGGGGAGTCTTCTTGGATTTGTCATTGTTGGAAGGAGGAAGAAGGGCAATTGCTTGGCAGAGGATGGAGAACACGCAGGTATAGATGGCCTCGGTGGCCCCAGGAAGAAGAAAGAATGCAAGTTGAATCACCCGGATGTCAATCTGGGCATGGACCATCCAGAGCTGCTTGAACATCTGGGGGCAAGTGGTGAAGGTACCATTAACTAGCCAGATTGATGCCCTTTTCAACTCCATCAGGTTCTGCTGAGTTGAGTAGTAGATTATGCGGCTCTTGGCGGCAGGCCTGTTGTCATGGAGCAGGAAGCGCTCCCCACTTGGAAGCTGCTTAAGCTCATGAGTGAGCGTGAGCTCAGAGAGGACGTCCAAAGCCTTGGGGGAGGGGGGATTTGCGGCAATACACTTATTGCTGATGAATTTGACCAACTGCTCCTGTGTTGGTACCAACTTTAGACTGTTGGGTTTGAGATGTTGAAAAGCCTTTATGGCCAGATCAGAAGCCCGGAGATGAGAGGATGTGGGTATTACTTGAACAAGGTATTATTTTAACATCTGAGTGATTAGATGATTGGGGGGCTTGCAAGTGTGCTCCCCCTTCTCTGCCGTTACTTGCTCCCAGCCCCCAGTGTTTAGCCGGGCCCCGCAAGTCTTATCCTTGCAGACAAAGTGCTTGCTCTTGGTCTGCTGCTTTTGGTTATTGCAATTAAAGATGTAATTGTCAGCAACGTAACCAGGGCTGCCCTTTACAGACATGATGGGGAAGTAAAGGGGGAAGCGCTTGGGGACTTTAAACTCTCTGTCCACATTACAGATATTGTGGATGGCCAGTGGATCCCAAGCCACATGATCAGAAGCTTTGAACTTCTTGGAGTAATCCTCTGGCTCATCTTGGGGGTCAGATGAGGAAGGAGGGGAAGAGCCATTGGGAGGGGGAGGGGAAGGATTCTTTGAGGCCTGCTTGGATGCCTCCTTTTTCTTACCAGAAGAAGAGGTGGGCTCCTTGGCAGCCTTTACTTTCTTGGTATGCTGCTCCTTGGTGGGCTTGGAGTCAGCCTCTGAGTGGTAAAAGGAGTGGTCCTAAAGATCACCATCAGATTTATTGGGGGAGGAATTTTGGGGGGAATGTGAAGGGGATGTGGAAGATGAGGGTGGAAGGGGGGAGGAGTAGGAGGAGATGGAGTGGGAGGAGATGGGGTTGGAGACTTTGCCTTTGCAGGCTTCTTGGCACGCTTTGGAGTGAAGGCAGTTTCTTTGGAGCCCTTGGAGGCTTGGCGCTTGGGCTGTTCTTGTTTGATTTTGTCTAAAGAAGAGTTTAGCATTGTAAATAATAGAAGTATGAAAGATATGAAACACAGAGGTAAAACAAAGCAAAACTTAAATGAAAAGTATGCAAATAAAGTTTTATTTATCAAAAAAACATAAAAAAGTAAATAGAAGCAAAATAGAAACTAGAAGTATAGATATAAAGATTAAAACATAGAAAATAAGTGAGTTTATTATGAAGCATCAAAGTTGTTAGGTTCAGCATAACATCTTAGTGTTAAATCAATGTAAAAGTTTAATTGAAAATCAAAAAAAATATGAAAATTATATGGAGAGCAGCAGAAAAAGTAGTAGATTATAATAGCAAAGAAATAAAAAAAATTATTATGTGGAATTTTTTTATTGAGAGTTGAAAATTCAAAACATAGTAAAGTGTCAAGTTTGGCACTGTTGATCAGCCAGAAAAAGCTGAATTCTCATTGTCAAGTATGCCAGAGTCGAGCAGAAACATCAAATTTACTATGTTTTTTACATATAAAACTTGCTTAAATTTAAATCAGGTTTGAAAGTTAACCCAAAAGCAAGGCAGTTTCATATGCTCAAAAATTAAAAAATACAACATAAGTTAAAAAAGTAAATGAGTGGAAATGTGTTTATTAGTGATTAAGTTATGCTGGGAGGAGCTAGGAGTGAATTATTTACCATAGTGTTGGTTAAAACGTTAAGAAGCTCTCTGTACTAATTCCCAAGTTAAAGTGTTGAGTGGGTGAGTGTTGAGTGGCACTCATAGTGCATCACATATTAATTTAGCCTTAATTACAAGCCTTTGATTAGTTAAATCCGAAACCAATTAGGTGTCAAGTGGATAGAGTCAAACAAAGAAAGTGTCAAGTTTCAGTCTTTTATAAATTACTTATGAAATCTCTTAATAAATTGGGCTTAATTTATGTGGCACCACTTAATCCAAAAACCCAGGAATGATAAAATGTAAAACAAGTGGGGTATTTGATTAATGTCCTTGCCACTAAATCCAGTATAGTGGTGCTTGGGAGCCTAATCAACAACTATGGACACTGATAGTAAAAATATAATAGTAAATAATAAAATTTTATATAAGTGCATATGTATTTTATTAATAAAATTAAATTTGGCTTAAAAAGTGTCAAACTGGTCACTTTTTGGTTTGGAGTGTTGAACACAGGTTTTTTCATTTCTATTAGTGAATTTACTTATAAATTGCCCCTTAAATTGGTATTTTAGCTACCCAATTTATTAGACAGAGTCAAGTTTGAGTAAATTTAACCTTGTTTTTTGGTTTCAAATCCCTAAATTACTAGTAAAAATTAGCTTAAAATTGGTTAAGCCAAAAATACTAATAGATTCACATATGTGGCACTTGACTCCCTGGTACTCAACATTTTGTTGAGTACCAGGGAGTCAAGTTTAAGGGATTTGAACTTACCACAGTTGCCCTGTAACCATCTTCAAATTCAGCAACACGGTCTATATCAACATATAATTCAAATATATAAAGAAATTATACATGTTTTCAGAAAAATATACCTCTCAGAGAATTCACATTGCAACATACCTAGGAATACTTTTACACTGCATTCTAAAAACAAATGTTAAAAAGTTGAAGGCATACCAATTCAAATAGACATATGCAATTAGCACTAGAACAACAGAAGACACTGCAGGGGTATAGGACAGTCAAGCACGTCCTGTATGACTCCTTTGCATTGCAATTAATTTATGGGTACTATGTGCCTCCCAAAAAGAACCTACTAATCAATTTTCTTACATGATTGCCTTTTATTATGTGCTCAGCAACCACCAGGGTGCTGAGCGCCACCCCTCTAGCAATTGTATCCAGAGTTGTCCACCATGTACAGAAGAGTATTTAGTCCCATTTAGATGAATTAGCAGAAATTTTAATTTCAGGGTATGATACCCCAGAATAATTACATTCCCCTTTGCAATTAGCATCCCCTTATGTTGTAAAAGTTGCAGCAAGGGGTTGCTAGTTTCTACAAACAGTTAGTCAGTGACCTAATTCTTAATACTATACCTGTTGATGGTATAGTACAGCCTATGAAGGACAGAAGAAGAATAAGGTGTATAGACAAAACTGGTGTTTATTTAGATAGTATTGTACTTATATAGAGTGAGGCGGGGGAATTGCCACCAGAGGCAGGGAGGCACAGACAGAAGGACTTCCCAAATGAAGGAGAGTGGATTGGCACAGCTAAAAGTCCCGCGCGAGAGAACAACCGCTTCTACATGGCTTTCCTTAAGGAGGTAGATATAAATAACTTTGTTGTTCCATTAATAATCCCGGAAGTGAAGCCTGTGCCTTGTGTGCATTTGAAAGGCAAATTGAACACCTGTTTTAGAGGCGTTTAAAACGTCTTTATCACTAGTAGAATCAGGGTGCAATAGTGCAATTGCGCAACTGTTCTGTTGCTCAATTCCTAGATGGACAGCTTAATGTCTAATCCATTTAATCTGCAAAATTCCCTCCACTGGATTAGATAAGAGGGTCAATAATGGCTTGGCGTCTCTAGGTAGCAGCTATAGTGTTGGGGTCAATTCACATGTCTTGTTAGGTGGGGGTTTGTTGCCCAATCCTTGGTCATTGGCTTTGTGAATCTGTAGGCACCCAGCTGTGTTTCTTGGCTGTCATTCAGGTGGTAGAACAGCTGACGTGGTACTGGAAGAGTCTTGTCAGTCTCCAATAAACGCCTTGTTCTTTCATTCTTATTACTCATACTTTGGTGCAACACTATTGCAAACAGGACAAAAACCCATGGAATTTTTTAATTAGGCTTTTGTTTTTTTGGGTTGTTGTCCTCATTGGGGCTTACTCTTGATCACTAGGAGCAGCACACATATACTGAGCGTGTACTCTAGTGATCAATTGCCCAGAATGGGGCTCCTTCAGGGTGTAGGAGTCAGGGCCAGTCTTCTGGATAACTTGAACTGGGCCTTGCAAAAGGGAGGCAAGTTTGATTTGCGGCCGTACCCTCTATTGCTGAAGAAGTAGACTGAGTCTCCTACCAGTTAAGTGGGTAAGGCAGGGCGTTTGGATGCAGCTTGTTCTAGGTACTGCAACTTATGGTTCAAGTTTACGGTGTAGGCCTCTGATTGCAAGTGAATAAGAGTTTGAACCAGTTTGTTGAGGTACGCCTCTGGGGACACAGCCAGGCTGGGCTTTACCAAGGAATATAGTAAAGGGGGAAGTCCTGGTTGCTGGCCGTAGAGCAGTTGGAAGGGCGGCTTGCCAGTGGCCCAATGGTACCCAATGTTATATGCAAAGGTGGCTGCAGGCAGGAAGGTATCCCAATCAGTCTCATGTTGATGACTGAGCTTCCGGAGTATCTGGACCAGGCTCCCATTAGTGCGCTCTATCATGCCATTTGTCTGTGGGTGATAAGTAGTGAATAGTGTCCCACAGATTCCCATCAGCTGGCTGGGGCAGGGGATGATATAACTGGTGAAGTTGGTACCATTGTCTGTCAGCAGGATCTGGGGGCAACCATGTTTGTATATGATATTCTCCAGGATGAACGTGGCTGTCACTAGTGCAGATTGATTGGGAATTACTTTGGCCTCTACCCATTTAGTCAGATGGTCAATTGCCACAATGATGAGCTTGTTGTGACTGTTGGTAGCTGGCATGGGGCCCACTACGTCAATGGCTACAGTGTGGAAGTCAAACTCAGGGCGTACAAGTCTGTGTTGAAACTTGGCAACCTTAGGCCTCTCAATGTTGCAGTCATGACAGTTGGCTAGTGTATCCACTACGTCAGTGTGCATTCCTTCTCAGAAGCGTGCTGCTGTAGCAGAGCTAAGTCTTCTGTATGCCACCATGGCCAGTAGTCTTGTGAGCAGCCACCACTGAGTCCATGCGTAGGGATGGGCGTATGTAGGGTAGTCAAGAGTCTCCATAAAGCTTCAGGAGTTGTCCCTTAGAGACCTTGGTATCAACAGTTAGCTTCCTGAGAGCTCTCTGTATCTCTACCGGCTCCTCCCCCACAAAGAAGGATCCTCCATAAGCCTGTCATAGACAATGTCAGCCATGGGGGATACTAAGGCAACAGTGGGAAGGCGGGAGAGACAGTCAGCATTCTGGTGGGCTGCCCCAGCTTGATGAATGATCTCGTAGTAATAAGCCTGAAGTTTGATGACCCAATGTGCCAGACGTCCTTTGGGGTCCTTGAGGGTCTGCAGCCATTGCAAGGAGGCATGATCTGTTACAACCGTGAAATGTACCCCATGGAGATAGACTCTGAATTGTTGGTAGGAGTTTATCACAGCCAGACACTCTTGTTTGGTGACAATGTAGTTCCTCTTGTGAACATTAAGCGTACGTGAGCAGTATCCAACAGGGTGTTCAAGTCTGTCAGAGTCCAGTTGGGAGAGGACACCCCCAATTGCCATCAGACTAGCATCTGTATGAACCACAAACAGCTTGGCAAAGTCAGGGTAGGCCAGCACAGGAGCTTCAGTCAGTGTTCCTTTGAGAGCATTGAAGGCAGATTGGTACGCTGGGCTCCAGAAGAATTCCTTATCAGCTCAGAGAAGCTGAAAAAGGGGGTCACCCAGGGATGCAAAGTTGGGGATGAAGCGGCGGTAGTACCCAATCATCCCCAGGAAGACCTGCATGTCCCGCTTATTGGCCAGGATCTGCATTTGCTTAATGGCTTCCACCTTCAGAGGTACAGGGCAAAGTCTGTCTTGGCTAATGATGAATCCCAAGAACTCAAGATGTCCTTGAAGAAGTTGCACTTGCGTGTCTTGAGCTTGAAATTAGCTGCAAGTAACCTCTGGAAGACTTCCTTCAAGTGTTGTAGGTGATCTTTAAAGGTTCAGGAGAACACATTAATGTCATCCAGGTAGACCAAGACACTGGTGAGTTTGAGGTTGCCCATCACTACATCCATAGCCCGCTGGAAGGTAGCTGGGGCATTGGACAGACCTTGAGGCATCCTTGTAGGTTAGAATAGCCCTTGGTCAGTGATGATTGCACATTTTTCTTGATCAGCAGGGGGTAGGTCAATCTGCCAGTACCCACTGATAAGGTCCATGGCACTGAAGAACTTGGCGCCACCCAGTTGTTCCAAGGTATTGTCAATACAAGGGAGGGGATATGAATCCTTCTTGGTAACAGCATTCAGTTGACGGTAGTCAATCACCACACGGTTGCTGATATCCTTCTTTTTGACAATCAGGAGAGGGGAAGCCCAAGGGCTTTTACTGGGGACTAGTAGGACAGATCCCAATAGCTTCTGAAGTTCCTCATTAGCCACAGCATGATTGGCTTGACTGCATTGTATAGGTCTGGAGCGGATAGGTGGACTGCCTTGGGTATCAATATGATGAGCAACATCTGCAGCCTTGACCAGGTCATAATCATCCTTGGCAAACACATCCTTATACTGGGCAAAGAGATCCATAGCTTGATTCTTCTGTTCTGTGGAGAGGCCTGTATAGAGAGTCGCGGCTTATGACCAATAGCACCAGTGGTTGCTCACAGGGTAGACCCAACTCAAAGAAGTCCGCAAAGGGGGCAGTCTCCTGCAGGTTGTCATGCTCTTCCAGTTGTATATAAGACAGCAGTTGGTGTTTGGAGACATCCTTGGCTTCACAACTCATGTTGGCCAAGAGTATGAGTACCTCCTTCTCACTTGGCATGAGGATTCCTGATGCAACCCATGGTTCTAGTCTGGAGGCATTAGGGATGCCAAAGATTTCTCCATGAGTGCCAGCTGGTAGAGCCAGCAAGAGGCCTGTATATTGGATCACCTGGGCGCTAGGTGGGATAGTCACATTACAGGAGGCGTGGACGGGGATGCCCTTGGCTTCCCCAATTGAGAGAGGTAGCACCTTGACCTTCTTACTACACAGTGTATAAGCAACTGGAAGCTCTCCGTTGATGTACTCCAGATTGATGTTTTGCAGACGTTGTAAGGGCAGGTCAGACAGGCAATCACCAAGGTAGAACATGGGTATGGAGTGGCCCAATTTTCCAAATGTATGGTCTCCATGGTTAGTCACAGTGCCATACTGAACCATAAAGCTAGTCCCAATAAGAATGCTATAGCTGTTGTTTTCCAGAACTATAGCAAGAGCAGTGACCATTAGCTTCCTAAAACAAAGAGAGAGAGAAGAGTAGGCTCCTTTTGCTCTAGTGGTCAGTGGCCCAGCAGTACCAAACTCTTCATGATAGGCCAAGTCCGATGCCAGCTTAAACTTATTAACCAGCCAAGAGGATATAATTTTCCCAGGGGCACCAGTATCCAGTATGGCCTGGACATGAGTCTTGTTCACTACCAGGTTGATATAGGTGCAATCCTGGCTGTCCTCTCTGATCTCCACAATCTTTGAGACCTGGTGCTTGTTTAGTCCTTTGAACTTCTCCAGGAAGGTAGCCATGGCAGCTCCCACAGCTGGGCTTACTTCCTTGAGGGATTCTAGAGGTGCTGAGACGTTTACTGTGTGGCGCAGCTTGGTAAGTTGTTAAGAACTATCCTCCTCATGAGTAACTTCAATGCCTGGTTGAGCCAGTTGTTCAGAATAGGGTAAAGACACTATTCTCCAAGCTATTTGGGGGATAACTACCTCAGGGCAAAGTGTAGTCCAATGAGTTTGAATGTTAACAATGAGGACTCAATGGAGGAGGTCCTCTTGAACTCTGTCAGACTCCGCATCCTCATGTATTGGTTGGGAGTTGAAGTCAATCAGAGAGGGTTAATCCTTAGGGTTGGTCCCAGAGGATGGCAAGGCAGCAGGCCTCTGATCTGGTTTGTCAGGGGGCAGTGGTATGGGGGGAGATGAGGGTGTCAAAATTACAAAGCCAGCCAAGGATTTCTCCTTGTCCTGGCTGCTTAGTAGCTTTTTGACTGGTCCTCATTGTCCTCCTCAATATCAGCGTCCTTGGTGTACTCCTCCTCAGTGTCCTCCATGCCTACATGATGGATCTTTTGACGTGGATTCCTACATTCCTGAGAGAAGTGGCCAGCCATACCACATTTGAAGCAAGTACGGGGGCCATTGTTGACTGGAGCAGGCCCAACCTTGTCGGAAGGCTTGGGCATCTCAACAGCCATGCGGGGTCTATGCTCAGATTTCTGGCAAGGGCAGCCTTCAGGAAGAGAGACTTTGAATTCCTCCTTGTAGGTGTGTAGGAGATGGATCAGATCTGGTATAGTGCAAACGTTGTAAATGCCTGACTTAAGAGCCAGAGATAGTTCCCGGTTGACACGTACAGCATTAAGGAGTGCTGACTGCACATCAATAAACTGCACCACACTCATAGACAATAGAGTTTGGGCTTCAAGGTAGAACCTAGAAGTGAAGTCTTCTAGGGTTTCCCCCACCTTTAACTTGGTGTTGGCAAAGTCCATCTTACAACCAAGAAGTTGCTTCTTGGCTACCAAATTCTTCTTTCAAGGCCCTGGAGACGTTGGCAAAAGTCCAGCCATTCTCAGGGAGACGTGGCAAGATAATGGTTTGAGTCTCAGCATCCAGACAGTTGATGATTGTGGAGTCCCTCATTGCATTATCTGCACCATACATGGAGTTCTGGTACAGACTTAAGAACATGGCCACATTGCTCTTGTGGTCAAACTTGGGTAGATTGACAGGCTTGAAGTTGTTGGAGCCATGTTGGAGGGGAGCAGGTGTGATCCTCACTGGAGAGCGGGTGAGACGGGAACGGCTGAGAGTGGAGGCAGCAAACCTAGCCTCAGAGGCGCGGCAACAATTTTCCTCTTGCTAGGCTTTGTGTTCACCTTCTCTGTCTTGAGCAGCCCCAGAAGCTTCAGGGGTGGCCAGGACGTCATCCTCAGACTTCAGTACTGGCTCTAATACTTGTACAGCGTTAGGAGCCAACCAAGTGTGGTCCTCATTGCTTTTGTAGCTATGATAAAACTCAGGACTAGAGGACCTCAGTGGACTGTGGTGACTCTTGGAGTTGATGGACATAGCCTGTAAGTTGACGGCCATAATCTTACTGTCCATCCTATTCAATTGGCTCTGGAAGGCGTCCAGGAGAAGTTGTTGCTTGTCCAGCTCATCTTGGTAGACCTTGTTCTCCCAACGGGTGATATCCAAGTCATCTTCCAGAGAGGTGATGCGCTTTTTGTGGGTGGCAAGCTCAGCTTGGAGCAAGGCTATTACTTCCTTGTCCTTCCTGACTTGGGTCTGGCTGTTGGCTCTGTTGCATGTGATTGGCAAAGTTTGAGACAATCCTGAAGTTCTGACACAGTGTGGTAGCCATCAAACAGGAAGGCAAGATTAGCACTCTGCTGGACCAATTCCTTCTGCATCTTCTTGTAGTGATCAAAGAGCTCAAGGATGTCTCAACCAAGAAGGGCGCTGGAAGGGGAGTTGTCAGTGGCAGCAGATGTGGGGGTAAACAAGGGGATGGTGGCAAGGTGGCGGGCTAAGACTTCTACCTAATGAGTCAGGCTTCAAACCATGGGGCAAGTCTCCAGCACGTGGGTAGTAACCACACTAATCCAATTGGCGTCTACGCCCTGATGGGTGAGGGTCTGTACCACATGCACTGGAACTAGCTTAGCTATACCCGCTTTGATGGCATTGACCCAGTGGAGCATGGTGTTCTGGGTGTTGGTGACTTTGGCAAGATACTGATTGACAGTGGTGAAAGTATTGCCAAGCTCAGAGTAAAGGACCTGGAGGAACATCTGGGTCTTTATTTGTTAGATTAATCTGTTTCCTATTAACTGTGCTACTTAAAACTTTAAAATTTTGTTTTAATTTTCTTATCAATAAATTTAAATAATTACAACAATTTTATCAAAATAAATCTTTTTTAATCCTTATAAAATAAAAACCTATATTAAATTAATCATTTTCTACTTACAGCTAAATTAAACTGTATTAAAAGCTAGTAACAATCTTATTTCATATACCATTATTTCTTGAAAGCTGATTAGTACAAAATGACATCATTCTAAAAAGAGCAACCTAAAAATACAATAAAAACTGATATGATGCTTTTTGTTGGAAATCAAATTGTTGCCTAAAATCTTAGCTTTTTTAAAATATTTAATTTAAAATATAATAATTTTTGAATCCCTCTTTTTAAAAAGAGGGCAGATAGCTTTTTTGCATATTTAATAAATATTAAATAATTTTGGATTTTTTAAAAAAAATCTAGTAAAAAGTTAAAAAAAAACTAAAACTAAAATTAAAACTGAACTTTTATTGAAATTTCAGTGATCTCATTTAGCATAAGTAATTTATTCTTAAGTTAGATTTTATAGAAAATATATAATAAGAACTTATAAGAGAGTAAAAGTTTTTCTTTTCAAAATTTTAAGTATTTAATATTAATAAATTAGCTTTATACAACTATTTAATAAAATTATATTTTTATACTGTATGCTAGAGATAATATGTATAAAAAATTCAAACATAAAAAAGAATGTATCAAAATCTTGCTTTATTTAATTAAATTTTATAAAGGTTAAAATTTATTTGAACTAAATGGAAAATGATCTTAGTCATTGTATCTATAAAAATAAGATACAAATTTAATTATACAAGCAAATGTTTATATGTGATTAGAAAAACATTTTTGTTTTGATAGATTTAAAATATATAAAGTTCATTTTTTAAGAACTGTTAAAGGTTATAATAAACTTAAGTTTATTTAAAAAAAGGTTTTTGAGTTGGTCACTAAAAGTAAGCTAAATAATGATTTATACTTTAAATTTAGTTTACTGATTAAAATATCATACTTTAAGAGTCAATTAGCATATTTTATTTCAAATAATAATTTTATAAGCTTACATTCAAAGCCACTTCAAGATACTAAATTGGTATTGAAATATAAAGTTGCAGCACAATTCTGAAAGCTGAGATTAAGGGCTTTCTAATGATACTAGTTTGAGCAAGATTGAAGTACTATTTGCAAAAATATCAACAGTTAACCAGAATATAAAAAGGGGTAAATAAACAATGATATAAGACTTCAGGGGTGATATTGATAAATTTAGGAGATCAGTTGGGGGTCAGTTGGGGATTTATGCCTGTAGTGCAAAAGCTCAGCTAACATGGTATTTAAACAGCTCAACTTTACAGAAATTTACTTTACAATCTACACCTTTACTCCTCTCTGATAACTGCACATCTATTTCCAAGCAAGAACTGCCTGAACCAAGCCAAGGAACCCAACCACTATCATTATGGAACCTATCAAGTTTGCACCTCAGATGACACCCTTCTTCTCACTGGGGGCTTCTACTAAGAGAGAAAGAATCTCTATGCTTAAACAAGCATTCCTTTTTACTGCTGGCAGTGATCTTAACAGCTTTGTTAAGAATTTCTTATTAAAAACAGAGTTTGGAAAAAGTACCTTCTTACCTTTCATACAAAATTCTAAGACAGATGATTTCCTTAACAACCTAAAGGAATTAATGTCAGAGTCCCCTGCCAAGCACCTTCCTTCCCTAAGAGCATTGGTTACATCAAGCTACAGTCTGAAAGAGCTTTGGGATTGTGGATTTAAAATGACAAAAAATGAGTATTCATATTCTAAAAAAATAAAAAATGCTAAAAAAGCATCATTAAATTCAAAAAATAAAAAAGGAAAAAATGATTCAGTAAAGAAAGAAAACATAAAAAATATTTTAAAACATATATTAAAAAATTCATTTCCAACTAGCCAATTCACTAAAAAATCCCCTGGATTGATTTATGAAGAATTACAAAAAGAGTTGAGTGAATACTCAACTAAAATAAAATACTCATTATTGAAAACAAAAAAAAATTTACAAAGATATGAAAATAAAAAACAATATTTCTATTTCACTTTCCACTTTTTACAAGCTTATTCCTAATAATATAATTAAAATCAAAAAGCAAACTGATATGTGTAACATTTGCAACTTAAAAAAGTCATAAGAAATGAAGAAAAAGGATTTGAGTATAAAGAAGTTGCCATTGCCTAAATCTATTAAAGAAAATTTGGAATCTATTGACCTACATGAAAAGTTTTATAAGCATCAAAATAAAGAATATATTAGTGATATAAATAATCTTGATAATAATTCATGTGTTATAGTAATAGACTATAAAGAAAACTTTAAAATAGGTGGGGGTCCTATAGAGACAAATAATTGTTTTTATGAGAAAATACCTATTTCTTTATTAGGATTTGCAATTGCTTTTAAAGAAAATGAGAAAATTAAATATGAGTATAATGACTTTTTATCTGAAATTTTATCTCATGACTCTTTGTTTTCAGGTCAGTGTTTGATAAGTCTGCTTAAAAATAATAAATTTAAGAATATTAAAAATATTAAAGTTTGGACTGATAATGGTAATCATTTCAGATCTTATGAATTCTTATATTATCTTTTTAAAGAGGTACCTAAAATTATAAAAGGAACAATTAAGTTTAATAGATTTGTTGAGTGTCATGGCAAAAGTATTGTTGATGGTTATTTTGGTGTATTATCTGAAATATTTAAACAAAAGGAAAATGAGATGTATATAAAAAATATAAATGATCTCAAAATGGTTTTTGAGAGAGAGGAAGAAAGAAAGGGTCTATATGAGACACTTGTAAATAATTCAGATGTTTCCCAAAAAATCTTTTTTCACATCTATGATAGAAAATCTAGGCCTAAAAAAGCTGGCTTGAAGTCAAAGCATTTTATGTTAATCTTTCATACTTAATGAAAGATGGTGAGCTGTATGTTTCACCTTTGACATTTGAGGATGTTAAGGAGTACTCCAAAATAAATTATTGTGCAAAGTTCTGCACAGATGACAGAGAAACAAAGAGAGCTGATACTACTAAAGGATTAGTAGGACATGTTCATGAAGTTGGACGCATAACAAAAACTTATATTTCACATAGGGTAAATAGTCTTTTAAATACAACAACTTTTTTTTCTAAACATAACTAAGAAATTAATTATATGAGCCAAAGATAGGGTAATAGCAATTATAGCTTTGGGGCTGCTATTACTCTCCCATGCAACTCATATATTTAATTCTTGGCTTATTAAAATAGAAAAAAGGGTTTTAGCAAAAAATACAGCTAATAGAAATAAGATTTATTTCTATTATTTGTATATTTTACACTATTAAACTTTTCTTCAGTAAAATAAGCATTATACTAATGTTCAAAAAACATAAGTTTATGAATTAAATGATACCAAAGAAGTTAAAAGGCTTTGAAATGCTTAAGCTGGCGCCTTGGCTTAATCTAACAAATAATGACCCATCTGTTGGTTAGATACCAGTATTCCCTGGTTGTGCACTAGGCTTTGGATGCAGCCCAGGTGCATTTGGTTGTGGCATACGGCAGGATGGGTGAATTGTTGTAGTTAGTCCTTGATATGTTTGACAGTACGGAGGTCACGGCGGAGCTGGTCAGGGTTGACCTGGGAGAGATTCTGAAAGCGACCCAAGGCGTTTTCAGCAGAAGGCTGCTGAATGGCCAGGTGTTCAGAGCAAGAACCATTGCCAGAAGCACCAGCATCCATGGTGTGTATGACATTACAGATGGCGTCCTCAGAAGGTGAAGATTTGGTGTCCATCTCCAAGGGGGCAGGGGCTTGTAGGAGCAGTGGTTGGCCAAAAACAATAGCCTGGGGGTGTTGATGTTCTGGCATAAATTGGCTTAGGTTGGGCAGGCCATAGAGAGCGCCTGCTCTTTCCCCAGCATGGGCAATAGCAGCAGTAAAGGTTGGTGCCTGGTGGTAAGGAGAAGCAGTGGCAGGAGACTGGACCAGGGGCATTCCTCCCTCCTCATTGAAAGGACCGCAGAGGTGGGGGCTGGTGGTGTTGTAAGACATGAGTGCCAATGTCGTAAAAGTTGCAGCAAGGGGTTGCTAGTTTCTACAAACAGTTAGTCAGTGACCTAATTCTTAATACTATACCTGTTGATGGTATAGTGACAGCCTATGAAGGACAGAATAATAAGGTGTATAAACAAAACTGGTGTTTATTTAGATAGTATTGCACTAATATAGAGTGAGGCTGAGGAATTGCCACCAGAGGCAGGGAGGCACAGACAGAAGGACTTCCCAAATGGAGGAGAGTGGATTGGCACAGCTAAAAGTCCCACGCGAGAGAATAACTGGTTTCATGTGGCTTTCCTTAAGGAGGTAGATATATAACTTTGTTGTTCTATTTATAATCCCAGAAGTGAAGCCTGTGCCTTGTGCGCATTCAAAAGGCAAATTGAACACCTGTTTTAGAGGCATTTAAAACGTTTTTATCACTAGTAGAATCAGGGTGCAATAGCGCAATTGCGCAACTGTTCTGTCGCTCAATTCCTAGATGGACAACTTAATGTCTAATCCATTTAATCTGCAACACCTTAATAAATAATATCCCCTTGCAATTTATCTTTTATTTTTATTTTAATATTAAAATTTTAATATTTAAATTTTAATATTTAAATTTTAATATTTAAATTTTAATATTTAAATTTTAATATTTAAATTTTAATATTTAAATTTTAATATTTAAATATTAAAATTTAAATATTAAAATTTAAATTTTAATATTTAAATTTTAATATTTAAATTTTAATATTTAAATTTTAATATTTAAATTTTAATATTTAAATTTTAATATTTAAATTTTAATATTTAAATTTTAATATTTAAATTTTAATATTTAAATTTTAATATTTAAATTTTAATATTTAAATTTTAATATTTAAATTTTAATATTTAAATTTTAATATTTAAATTTTAATATTTAAATTTTAATATTTAAATTTTAATATTTAAATTTTAATATTTAAATTTTAATATTTAAATTTTAATATTTAAATTTTAATATTTAAATTTTACTATTTAAATTTTAATATTTAAATTTTAATATTTAAATTATAATATTTAAATTATAATATTAAATTTTTAACATTTAAATTATAATATTTAAATTATAATATTAAATTTTTAACATTTAAATTTTAGTATTTAAATTATAATATTTAAATTTTAAACTTTAAACTTTAATATCTAAAAAATAATATTTTAAATTTTAATATTTAAATTTTAATATTTAAATTTTAATATTTAAATTATAATATTAAAATTTTAATAGTAATATATGTAAATATATTATAATAAAGTAGCTATAGTAGGCAAACATGTGAAATAATAAATTATGTTTTAAAGTTTTGTTTATTTAGTTGCTTGTTAAGTATGGGTTCATATATTATGTAGTCAAACAACAAGAGCTCAATTTGTCTGCATCAAGCTGCCTGCTCCACTTATGTTTTAAACAAGTGATTGTTTAGAACTTGGATTACTTTTCCCTTGTAATATGATTTGATAAATAGATTTTCTATGCTTAACCTGCGTCATAAGTACAATTAGTTTGATATACATGAAAATCATTGGTTTTGTGTTGTGTGGCTGTAGTGGCACGGAATCAAAAGGATCATGTGATGACTCACAAATTCCAATTTGTGGCTTTAAAAAAATAACATTCATTGAGCAAAAAAGGTTTCACATTTATTTAAATAAAATTAATGTATTTCTATCTTTTTTAATTATTTATTTGTTAGCTCTACAGCCAATAAAATATTTGGTGCATTATAATAAAAATATGTGTCTCTATGTTAATATAATTAATTTTATTTAACTTTTGCACAAATTCTTATATGTCTATAATACAATTCAATTTCAAGTCATTATTTATAAATAATATTTTTCAAGTCATAATAAAACCAAGATAAATAAAAATAAAGCCCTGAACACCCATTATCTAATTGGCTTGGAAGCAAGAGCTTTGAGAAGGAAGGATTCAGAGTGCTTGTAAAAAGCCGCCACTACATCAGGTGGCATTGCAAATTGACTGACTTCAAGAATGTTGAAGAGATCTTTGGTGTCCTGAGAGAGGCCTTTCTTCATCTTATTCTTGATCCAACCAAACACCTCCTTGATTGGATTCAGAAATAGAGAATATGGCAGGAGGAAGAGGAGTCTCATTAGACAATCAGCAAGCTGGTGGCTTGAGGTGTGGCTGTTTTTGTCAATGGGGGAAATTGGGCACAACCAGATCCACTTTGTGGAGCCTGACATTATCAAGCACAACAATGTTGGTTGTGCTGCGGTAATTAATCCAAAGGTACTCTTTGACAGTTTGGAGAAAATCAAGAAATGTCCCACTGTAATGGGAGCCCTTAATAATTTGATATTGGTCTGATCTGCAGGGACCAAGAAGTGCTACCATGGAATATGTTTGGGAACAGAAAGCTGCACAATGGGCTACACCATCCTTGGACCCCTTCTTGACCCACCCATGCCTAGACCTGAGTGAGGAGGAAAACAGTGATTCATCTATATAGAAGAACTGTATGTTGCCAGTCTGCTTTAGAGCCAGATAGGTCTTGGCATAAATGCAGCAATCCTTGATGGTCTTCTTGCTGTTTCTGTTGTACGCAAAAATCCCCAGTAATTTCCAGGAGAAGCCCAAATCAACCATTGTTTTGTATACAAGGGTTTTGGAAACAGAAAGCCTGAACTCTGTGGCCAGCATTGATTGGACAGCAAGTGAGTCCAGGTGGAAATCCTTGGCTGCCCATTGTTTTATTGTCTCAATGTGAGCAGGCTGCAGGACTTCTGGCTGTCTTTTTGTCCTGGCATAATCAGCAATTTGACAAGTGTTGCCATATTTTTTGTTGATGTTTTTAATATCTGTATGTGACACTAAATCAGGACAAAATATCCCAAACTGCCATTCCTCTGTTCAAGCAGTTGAGGATAGCTTCACACCCACTATCCGTCAACTGACACTGGCCCTTGGTGGGTACCGCGGCACCCTGACTATCAGGATCAACACACAGGATGGGGAACTTTGTGTATAAGGTGGGATCACTCTTGCGTGCAGTGGCACCGTCAATTGTTGAATACACCACAGGTGCAGATGGCTCTTCAGTGGTGGCCAATGGCTCATAGGAGTTGTAGAAAACACAGGGGCATGTGGTGGCAAATCTGGGATCCAGAGTGTGGGGCCAGGTGACAACTGGGTACACAGTGAAAATCAATGTAACCTTGTTATTTCCAATGACCTTTGTATGTGAGACTTTGGTAGCAGGCCTTTAGAGCAGCTTCTGTCTGGTATTCAAGCTGGTTGTTCTAGCTTGGGACACGGGAGGTGGTTGACTGGTGCTGACGCATTGGGAAGCCTGCGTGTCAGCATTACTCCCCTTAAGTTGAGTTCTGGGTCTATTCTTGGACCCTCTGGGACGCCCTTGTGGACAGGCTGCCCTGCGGGATGGTGCAGGAGCTAGTTGGGAATGGGATAGTCTGTCCATAAAAATAAAATAAAAATTATATTTTTTAGATTAAATATGTATTTATTGAGATTTAGGTTTAGTTGTGAGTAGTTATTTTCTCTTGATTTATCCTTGAATAGCAATAGAATTTCCATATCTGTAATTTGAAGTGTATAATATTGTATTCTTTCCAGGTTTGGGTAATTTTAAAGTTTAATCAATAACCATGTATAAACATGGTTATTGAGATTGAATTTTTAGTTTGATTTTAGTTGTGGTGGAGCTTCTTTATTTGGTTTGGTGTTTTCTAGTGTGCTTACTGTACATTAAATTTGGATTCCAGTTCCTGCAATTAATATTTGAGTTTACTAGTGGAATTCAAAAATGATTTGAAATTTGGTTCTTGGATTTGACAATCCTGCAATTTCAAAAAACATAGTAAACTTAATGAAAATGGATGATGGATTTGGACGCTTCAAATCTGATTCCAGTTAATTCATTTTGTCCATTGGAGATGTGCAGTTTGACTTGAAATTTGCAAAGTGTCTATGAGTTCCTGCATTTTTAAAAATTTAAGTAAAAATACAAAGAATTCAATTTAATTAAAAAAGGCATCCTGCAAAAGTGATTTAAATTTTGGACCAAGGATTTGACAATCCTGCATTTTTACACATAGGTTCTGAATTTACAGTATGTTCTCTTTACTTCTTCACCTCCTCCATAGCTACGTCTAACAGAGTACCCTCATAATCTTGCTTACACAGGATTTTAAAGCAATTCACTATTTATCCCTGAATACTGACCTCCTGGCTTAGTATGAACCCAATCCTACAGTTAGGGTTTCTCCAGTGTGTCCCTTGGCTGCATTCAGGGTAGAACATGATAAAATCAAAACCAGGCTCTTACAAAAGACCCAGTTATGAATGCACATATCAGACCACACTTATGAAATCCCAAGGGTTTGAAGGCACTTGCTCATGCACATTATAGAATTTTAGGCTGCCCAATAAATTGTTTTTACTTCTACTTTCTCTTCATCTCAGAAGTGTGAAAGTATAGATAAACAGGCCATGTTCAATAGTAGGCAGTGCTATCATTGAGTGAATGCCTCCCAATCATCTTAGGGTTTGAACAACTTTTTACTCCCATTTTGACAGACAGCCAGAACTCACACTTAGAATATCTCTCCCAGGAACAAAAATTAATCATCTCATCTTCTAAGATGTTCTAGCAGCTTGCCTTGGTATTAGAGGGCATCAGCAAATGTACACCCAGTTTAGGCCCACACCATAATATGTCAAAGATATGTATTTTCAGGAGCCATCACAGCTAAACCCCTCCACTAGATACTCCTGGCCCTCTCTGGTATCCCCTAGTCAACTACCACCTGATCCATGTACACCTTTGTGTATAATCCTCAAATACTTTGTAGGAAACTTAAGAAGAGTTAATATTCATGCCAAGATCTTTAGATGAGCCATGATAATTTATCTCATATTTACCGTGATGACAGGCTTCAGATGTTCCACCTGCATTCTGTCAGGATTCACCCTTTTTCTGCTGCTATTATGAACCTGATTTTCAAAAACTTGGTCCTTTTTCCAAACATTCTTTAGCACTGGAGCAACTCTACATTATTGTCATCAGTTTTTTATTATTATTTCTAGTTGTTTTTCACTTAAAAAGAACCTAAACATCAGTTAGTATTCTTTCTGGAACTTACCCTGCTTTCAAATGGGTTTCAAACTTGGAACCTATATTCTTGATTTAGTTTTTTAAGATCCAAAATCCTTACCTTTTTGCTTTTAGTTTCAGGCCACACTTCAAGTTTGGACCAGGCTTCCTGCATTTTTTGCTTGCTTTTGCTGTAAATAAGGCAGCACTGTAAACTGCTCTTACTCCTTCTGGTTCTCTTGCTTTTACTTGCTTCAACTTTTTAGAGTTAGTGTTATGCATATACTTCTGGGAAGTATAATAAACGAGATAAAGGGGAAAATTAAGAAGAGAATGATACTTTATTGGTATGAGTTTAGAGTATTATATAGTATCATGAGAAGCCACATACTATCCATGTACATCATGGTAGTCATGATGATTATCCAAGTAATTGTTCCTTTTAAGGTTCAAAAGGTTTGATCCCTGTATTAGATATGCAATTGATAAGAGTGCCATCAATTTAATGATTAGTCAGGAAATCACTCAGATAATTCTTTCTTCAAGAGGGAGTAATTGAAGATGTTGCAACATTAGCTAAACAACCACCTGATACTTTTCACCTTGCCTCTCCCCAAACCATACATTTTAACTAACTTTGGTTAGAATTTTATTCTTTCAAATTTTACCTCATTCCAAGCAGAATAAAATAATTGAGTTTACAGTCTCAACTCTAAGTTGATATTGTTTGAATTGCACCTTCAAAGGTACTTGTTAGGTTTTTTGTCTTGTTTGTTCTAAATTTTAATCTTTTCATTACCTTCTCTTTAACTCTTCTAGTTTTTTAGCTTCTTGATTCCCTTTGATTATCTTTTCCATCAATTAGGTAGTCTCTATAGTGATACTCAAACTTTGGATGTTAATGGTTTTAATTCACTAATAAATGCAGATCAATACCCAGATCTTGAAGTAGAGCTTTTAACCCAATTTTCTATTGTGAAGAGTGGTTTTTATTTCATGTTTTTAGGATTAATTAATTTTCTTAGACCCTTTTTACCTCATATAAAATATTAGGCACCTTTATTCAGTTACTTTTACAAATCTTGTCTACTTTCTTATATTTAATAAATATATATTGGGTTTAAAGGCCTTGATTTATAATAACCTACCAAAAAGCTTCAGAACTTACACATTCTCACGTAACCCAAATGGTACCCTCCATCCATGGGTGTTAAACTGGGCTCATTTTGGGTTACAGAACTTATTAAACTTAGTAAAGTAGCTTTCAAAGCTATGGTTATGAGTCAAATCAATTCAGATGCAAGTGGAATAACCCCAATGGATCTTTGTTGATTAAGAATAGGTCTGGATCCCTGTGATGATCCACATGGAGGCAGTTTGCCAGGCAAGGGCTGATTTGGCTGAAATAAAGACTCAGTGCTTGAAGTTAGAGAAGGATAGTGGCCTAAGGCAGGTAAATTTTTGGTAGGAAAAAAGGCATCCCAGTCTAGTAGGTAACTGATGGCTACTAGAGCTGGTTAGAGTCTCAACCTGGTAGGTAAATTATGGCTACCAGGGGAAGGATGATATCCCAACCCAGTAGGTAACTTATGGCTACTGGGAAAAGATGGCTCTTCAACCTAGTAGGTAATGTATGGCTACTAGGGAAGAAGGGTGTTGCAACCTAGTAGGTAATGTATGACTAATAGGGAAGGATGGGCTGAGACATCTCTGAGATCCTTTGGCCACTTGCAGGAGGTCTGCAGGTGGCAAATCTTACCCAGTTTAGGGGTAAGGTTTCCCTCTATGTGTCTTCTTGGTAGCTTTGAGGAGGTCTTGAAGCCACCAGAGAGGCATGAATATGCCCAGGAACGTTGTCAAGGTGGTTGCTTGGGAAAGCAGCTGCAGAACTTGGTAATGAATATTTTTCTGGGAAGTAAAGTTGGTTACTTTGCAACTGAAAGCTCAAACTAACCACTTGAGTGAGTAAAAACAACTTCAAAGACATGATGATTGTCTGTTATTGATAGCCTAAAGTGGTGATCACTGATAGGGGCCTAGTCAGACCCTGATTCACTCAGATTTCTAGTTTGGATCTGAGTTGTTGGTAGGTAGACTATAGAGAAGGACAGAACCTTGATGGTTTACACAGAAGGACTGGAAGATGATGTGGAAAGTCTTGCAAAAGGACTGGAAGATGATGTGGAAAGTCTTGCAAAAAGACTGGAAGATGATGTGAAGAGGCTTGCAGAAGAACTGGAGGATGACATAGAAGGACTAGCAGAGGCTGAAGAAGGAGCAGAAGGAATGAGGAAAGGTTGCTAAGAAAAGACTTGGAAAGTTAAAGATTGAAAAGAAAAGAAGTAAAAAGAAGGAAATAATTAAAGAAAGAATTAAGAAAAAGAGTTAAAAAGAAATAATAAAAAAGATCAAGAGAAAGGATTAACAGAGAAAAAGAAAAGAAAGAAACAGTTAAAAGAAAATGAACTGTGAACTTATTGAAAGTTGATTGAGTAAGAAGGAGCCAGAGCAGGTGGAAACAGAGCAGGAAAACTCTAAGGGCAAAGGCTTGATTTTTGCCAAAACACTGAGAAGGAGCAAGAAGCAAGCAGCAGGTGGTTTCAAACTGTTAAAAAGGGAAGAAAGCGCGGGGAAATACAGAGAAATGTTTAAGAAATTAAGGTGCAAAAATCCCTTAAGTAACACATAGTCAGAAGCGCTTGAGTTTGCCTGGGGAAATATGACAGGAATTACAACAAAACTGTTTGAAATGCAGAGCAAGTGATTATCTGGAGCAAGACGACGTCAGGTTTGAACCAGGGTCAAGAGCAAGTCATCCAGGAAATTTTTTTGGCAAAACTGCTCAATCTGGACTGTGATTGGCTGCAGGCCAAAGCCTATTTGATCAAGGTTTTCAGTGGTTAAACAGAAGGGTTTAAGCCTAAAAAATGAGGGAATGAACAGAGAAAAGCTGGTTTTTCATTGGCTGAAGTAAGATAATACGTTTAATAAATCATAGAGCAAGGAAACCTGGATAGTTTAAGCCTGGAAAACTCAGAGTTCTGAGAAGTAAAAGGGACTGAAACAAGGAACTATAAAAGAGGGAGCAGTCTGAGGCATATCAGGGATTAGAAACAGTAGATTACAAAGGCCACAAGGACAGAACCAGGAGCTGAGGACAAGGACAAAGGAGCAGAAACCCAAAATAAAGGAGCAGGAGCCAAAGACCAAACACAATGAGTCCCTGAAATTGTTAGAGGACTTCAAGTATTGGCAAACCCCTATTGTTTCCAATACTACCCAGGCCACATAAAAGAATGTTTCTAATAAGATCTTCCTTCTGAACAAATAAAACCCATTTTGACCCCTACACCTATTTTTGAGTGGAGCATTAATACCTATGAGTGCATTACCTAGCATTTTTATCTTATTCAAGGTGTCGTGTTTGGCTCCTGGGGACGACATCCAGGAGGACACAGCGGGAAATCTTTATAACAAAAGATTTGAGGTTTGAAGGTAGCCTTGGGTTAGCCTTCAGGGAAAAATTAAGGGCATGTACCTTAATTTCCTGGAATACAAGATGTGAAATTCCTTTTGGCAAAAAGGAAAGGAAAAAGCTTGAAGAATATTAAAGCCAACACAAATGTGGATAAACTTGTCTTTATTAGGAGAAATGATTCTACTTAAATAGTAGACAAGGGTTGATGATCACTCATTAGGTAGACAGAGTGGCAGAAGGGGTCACATTGGGATGAGGTCATACCAGGATCAGTCACGGACAGGTATGATAATCCGGAATGGGTGGATATTGAACCAGACCCATTTTCAGAAGGCAAGGAATTTCCAAAGTCAAAAGCAAAACCAACTAAATCTTTGCACATATCAATATTTAAAGGCCATATTGAAATGGCATTAATGGCGCAATTTACAACATCTCCCCCCTCAAGATTGGACACAGGGAGTTGATATTTGCGGAGGAATTTAGAGTGTACCCGGGCAAAAGGACAGCTGGAGGACAATAGCTTCACAGTGTACTCAACACCCTTCTTGTAGGTGACTTCACAAGGTCCAACCCAGAGGGAGTCTAGCTTATGTGCACACACCCCAGTACAATTTTGATAATAGAGGACTAGGTCACCCACTTGGTACTCAGGGAGGGGGCTCTGGAAGCGTTAGAGGGCAAGAGTTCCAGGGCTTTGACCTTGTAAGCAGTAGAGTAGGCGGTAGCTTGGATGTCAATGATACAGTTAGTCAAGTCTTTGACATGAGCTTTGGGATTAGTAGAGGCGTCAACTTCCATCAACAGGGGTCCCAAGATTGAGGGGGTAGTGGCTTCTTGTCCATACAGCATGGCAAAGGGGGACTGGCCAGTCACTTGGTGTCTGCTGAGTCTATACGCAAAGAGGGCAGCAGGGAGGAACATATCCCAGTTAGCAGCATCAGAGAGGGTAAGCTTCCGCATGATGGACACAAGGGTGGAGTTTGCTTGTTCCACAGTCCCGTTGGTGGATGGGTTATATGGTGCAGAGAAGGATTGATGTGTACCCATAGTTTCTACAATGGACGTTATGAGGCAAGCATTAAAGTTGGTCCCATTGTCAGAAAGCAGGACTTGAGGGCAACCATGACAGTAGAAGATGTCTTGCAACAAGAAATTAGCTGTGGTCTTGGTGGTTATATCTTTGGTTGCTCTGGCTTTGACCCATTTGCTAAAGTGGTCAATGGCTACCAAGATGAATCAACACCCAGACCTAGAACGCAGGAGAGGGCCAACAGCGTCAATACTCACAGTGTGGAAGGCATGCTTAGGGGGGACAAGCTTGAACTGATGTTGTGAAGGTTGGGGGCGTTGGAGCTGACAAGAATGACAGGAGGCAAGGACGTCAGGAATTAGGAGGCGCATATTCTCCCAGTAGAAGTTCTTACACAGCCAGTCATAGGTTTTTGCTATGCCTCTGTGTCCTGTGTCAATGTGGGCTTGGAGAATGATGGCAACCCTCATGCTAGGTCAGACGTAGGGCAGAAAAGTGTTGTTGACTTTCTTGAAGAGTTGTCTATCTCAAATCACAGTGTCCTTGGATAGAACTTGTAGGGCCAGACAAATGTCTTCTGGTTCAGTGGTCCAGGAGTCAGGGTACCCTATCAATTTGTATAGGCAATTGGCGTCAGCAGGATGGATGGCTAGTATGGGCATTCTTGACAAACCATCAGCATTCTGATGTTGCGCCCCAGGGCAATGTACTACGGTGAAATCATATCCTTGCAGGCGTAAAGCCCAACGGGCTAGTTGACCTTTGGGCTCCTTTAATTGCTGCAGCCACTTTAGGGAGGAGTGGTTGGTGACTACTGTAAAGTGAGTCCTGTAGATGTAGTGTCTGAACTGTTTCACTGCATGCAAAACAGCTAGGCATTCCTTTTCTGTGACGCTATAATTCTTCTCGTGTTTGTTGAGGACTCACAAAGAGTAGGCCACAGGTTGGTCTACGCCTTCATCATTGAGTTGGGCTAAAATGGCACCCACAGCTACTCCGCTTGTGTCAGTGTACAAGATAAACTCTTTATCATAATCAGGGTAGACTAGGATAGGAGCCTCTTTGAGCTTGGCTTTCAGCGCTTCAAAAGACTGTTGTTGGCTGTCAGTCCACTCAAAGGGTACGTTGCAAAGGAGTTGGACAAGAGGTTTGCTTAATTCAGCAAAGTCAGGGATGAATTGTTGATAGTACCCCATCATACCAAGGAACACTTGGACCTCTTGTAGGCTTGTGGGGGGCAGCATTTTTTCAATGGCTTCCACCTTATTATTCATAGGGTGTATTCCAGTTTGGGTGACCTCGTGGCCCAAGAATTCAAGTTGTTCCTTGAAAAAGGAGCATTTAGAGGGTTTGAGTTTCAGGCCTGCCTCTCAAATTTTAAGGAAGACAGCTTTGAGGTGGTCCAAATGGTCAGTAAAGGTGGAGCTGAACACAGTAATATCATCAAGGTATACGAGGACGCAGGAGAGCTTCAAATCTTGCAGGATGGAGTCCATAGCCTGTTGAAATGTAGCAGGGGCATTGCAGAGTCCTTGGGGCATACAAGTGGGTTCAAAAAGGCCTTCTGAGGTGATAAGCGCAGCCTTTTCTCTATCTTCAGGAGATAAGTCAACCTGCCAGTATCCTGAGGCAAGATCCATAGCAGAGAAAAACTTTGATCCCCCTAATCTTCTAAGTGCATCATCAATTCTAGGCAGAGGGTAAGAGTCCTTTTTGGTGAGCAAGTTCAGGCAGCGGTAATCCATCACAATGCAATGGCCTCCATCCTTCTTTTTGAGGATCAACAATGGGGAGGCCCAAGGGCTCTGAGAGGGAGCTAGTAGTCCAGCGTCTAAGAGCTGTTTAAGTTCCTTAGAGACCTGAGCATCCTCTACCCTGCTGCGGCAGTAAGGTTTGGCACAAAAGGGTGGGGCATCACCCGTATCAATCTGGTGGATAACTCCCTTTGCTAGTCCATAGTTGGTGGGTCCCAAGGCAAAGATATCCTTAAACTGGTCTAGCAGTTCCAGAACATCTTTTTGTTGAATGGGTGACAGTTGTGGGAAATCAGCAGCAGTGAAAAGGGAGAGAACCTGAGGGTCTCCTTCAGGCAAGTTGAAATCACTAAATGTTCCAAAAGGGTAGAGGGACGCCACTTGCTCTGAACCTAATATGCAACCATGCCCAACAACCTGGCCCTTGGTCACCTGCATAGGCAGGGCGGTCAGGTTAGCCAACAACAGCTGTACAGGCTCCTTATGAGTTCGATCCAAAATCCCAGGGCATAACTGAGGCTCTTTACAGCTTAGGGAATTGGGTGAATATAGCTCCAGAAAGGATTTTTCAGGAAGCTTGTAGGATATCTGGGAGTCTATAATCACTTGGGAGCCTGGAGGGATGGTAATAGCTGCAGGGGCAAGAAGAGGCACACCTTCCTCTGCAGGACAGGAAGGAGGAGGGGAACACATATTGGAGGAATGAGTCCTGTACTTGAGTGAGAAGATACCAGTGGGGTACTCAAGCACGCAAGTCTTAAGATGTTTTCCCGGGAGACGTAGGGGTTCTTCAAAGATTAAAGGGATCTCATACCCTAGGAGTGATAAGTACCCATCTCTAAGGTTCACAATCCTGTTGTACTCTCAAAGGAACTGCGTACCAACCAGGAGATTGTAACTTTTGTTTTTGAGGACAACAGCGGGGGAAGCAATGAGGAGTTTCCCAAACCTCATGGGTAGAGCAGAGTAGGCACCAATGGCTTGAGTTTGTGCCATGCCAGCTGTGCCATACAACTGAGTGTAGTTGAGGTTGGGAGCCAGCTTAAGTTTTTTCATTAACTTGGACAATACCACATTGACTGTGAGAGCCTGTGTCCAAGATAGCCTTGATCTTAACCTTTTGGATTGATACTTCCACACAAGTAGTATCTTTTCCAAAGGGGGGTAAGACAGCCAGCACATCCTGGGCAGCTTCCAATTCTTTCTCCCATTTGGCCAGCATGCATTGTAAGGCAGGAATTTCCTTATACACAGTCTGCAAGGGGAGTAATACAGTCACATTCTGAAAGAGAGCTTCTGCTAGTTCAGCAGCCTCTTCAGAGGAATCTACCAAGACAGGGGGACAATGAGCCTGAGCCAAGTAAGGTCGAGCCACTACGGCCTTAGCTTCGGTTGCAGATGGGTAAGTTGTAGTTGTGGTTTTCCCTGAATGTAGCTTGTAAGGGATGGAGACTGTCTCTGGGACTGCCAGCACCAAGTAGCCATAACCATCAGACTCATCACAGTCAGAGTCCTCAGGCTCAGAATCACTAGAGAGGTTATGAAACAAGTGAAGGATAGTCAGGCCAGCCAAGGGGGAAGATTCCTTGTCAGAAGGGGGATCAGGAGGAGATGGGGGAGATTGGTCAGCAGAGAGTGTCTCTGCCTCTAAGCTGACCTCTCTTTTCCCTCCTGTTCCTTTGGGTTGCAACCCTCTACTCAAGGGTTGGTGCAGGTACATGAGTGGTGTCCTACTTGACCACAGTTATGGCATCCTTGTCTCTTAGACGGCCCACTTGAGCCTAGGGTCATAATGTGCGGAGTGCAGGAGGTGGTTCCTGTATTGTTGGCCTTATTTTTGCGCACTACGGTACCCCCATGGGTCAAGTGCATGTCCTGTAAGAGGGTCTTGATACTCTTCATTGAAGTAAGGGAAGCTTTGTGGGCCTTGAAGTGCAGACATAGGAGTTGGTTCACCTTCAAAGCGTTTGAACATGCTGTGTACGCTTCCCGGGGAGTTAATTGACAACTGGTGATCAACTGTTGTCCTTCAATGTAGAAACAATTGGCAAACTCAGCCAAGGTTTCTTTGGGCTTAAATGCAATATGCATAAACACATCCTTCTTGACTTCCAAGCTGAGATCTCCTCCAAACTCTTCAATTAGGAGTTGCTTCATGTCATCCCAAGTGACAATAGAAGGGAGTTTGGGGACCACAACTTCTTGGCACGTGGGATGCAGGCAGGTAAGAATATGCTCCTTCTTAATTTCATCAGTGGCCCTACACATTGCAGTCTTGTAAATTGTCAGAAAGGCAGCAATGGTAGAGGTTTTAGGGTCAAATATCTGCTTGAACAAAGGCTTGTAATTGGGGTCAATGGATGAGGAGGTGGATTGGCTGTTGTCACCTGGGTTGAGGACGTTAATGTGGGGATTGCCCTCAAACTTGGATTCAGCAGCAGGTTGTCTAGCCCAGAGGAGTCAAAGGCTTTCCTCTAGGGTATCCAAGGTAGAGCTGTTCTGTCCACTAATATCTCTAGCAGTGGCGGCAGCAACTCCAAATTTATCAATCTTAATTTGTTGCACCAATAAGGTGCCAGCAATCCCGTTGAGGCAAGTGGTCAGGGAAGTGGTCTGGGCAACCAAGGGGATGACCTGTCCATTCATTGTCTTGGTAAAGCGGGAGAGGTTTTGTACCTCTCTCTCCAATGTGTCCTGCCTATCAGCAACATCATTTGTTACTTCTGCTAGCTGATCCAGGGCAAGGGCGCAGTTGACCCGGGGTTGGCTGTTCCAAACCAGGGCAGCAACCATGATTGCCCTGAGCGGGAGTATTAACAACTTCAGTTTCCTCTTCACTTTCAGACCCAGAGGACGAGTCCTCAGGATTAGAGAGGTGTTGTCTTAAGTACTCAATTTCTCCTTGCAAAGTAGCTACTTGGTCAGTGAGCAAAGCAATGTAAGGGTCGGGCATAGGTTCAACTGGAGGGGGGTTTTGAACAGAAGATTGATGCCAAGTGGTAGCCTTGAGCTTGGCTATTGCTTCCCATACCTTGGCTTCAAAGTCAGATGGGACCTCAACAGGAGGAGCGGGAGGAGTCACCTCAATAGATGCTACTCTATCATCCACATAACTTTGCACTTGATATAGAGTGTTGCCTAGTGCAGCCTTATCCAGACCATATTGATGCTGCAGATGGTGGCCCCAAGTATCAACATGAGTTCCAACCAATTTGAGTTGAGAATTAATATGTTCTCAAAATTGGTTAAGTTTGCTAACCAGAGTCTCAAAGTCCTGGCAATGCTTTAGCAGAGAGGCCTCAATTTGCCCACGCCACGTTGCTTGATGCTCATCCAATTTGCATAGTTGATCCTTGATGTATCCAGGGAGCAAGGAGCAAAGGGAATTCAGTGAGGAGGTCAAGTACTTCTGGGAGGCCAGCAAGTTGCGCTGGTTATTGGAAATACACACAAAGAGACTGTGGGACCATTCTTGATATGCCATATTCTGAGCATGGTTGTTTGAGACAGCTGTGGCTACAGCATTTACAAGCTGGTTCTGGGATCCTAATGCAAGTTGATGGTGAACTAGGGCGGGTTGGATGAACTGGTTGACTAACACGCCAATTGTATCCATGGACTCCATCAGCGCAGGGGGAGACCAAAGTCCAAGAGGAAGGAATACAGGTCTTTGGAAGCATACCCAGGATAGAGACCAGGGATAGTATGCATTGCCACAGTGCCAGAGTGGAGTAGGGAGCAGGCAGTAGCACAAGCTTGCTTGTAGTTGAGAGAGAAAGCTGGAAGGGGGGCCCATGCAGGCCCGGGGGACAGCACCAGTACCATGGGAGTTGAGGGGGCATTGGTGATGTCTTCTTCTAGAGGAGGACTAGAAACTTTAGGTTGTTTGGGTACTTCAGAAACAAAGGGAGAAGGACCAGAGAATGTGCATGGGAACAGGGTAACCAAGGGGCTTGCAGCCCCTGTAGTGAGCACCATTTTGTTGTGTTTGGCTCCTGGGGACAACATCCAGGAGGACACAGCAGGAAATCTTTATAACAAAAGATTTGAGGTTCAAAGCTAGCCTTGGGTTAGCCTTCAGGGAAAAATTAAGGGCATATACCTTAATTTCCTGGAATACAAGATGTGAAATTCCTTTTGGCAAAAAGGAAAGGAAAAAGCTTGAAGAATATTAAAGCCAACACAAAATGTGGATAAACTTGTCTTTATTAGGAGAAATGATTCTACTTAAATAGTAGACAAGGGTTGATGATCACTCATTAGGTAGACAGAGTGGCAGAAGGGGTCACTTTGGGATGAGGTCATACCAGGATCAGTCATGGACAGGTATGATAATCCGGAATGGGTGGATATTGAACCAGACCCATTTTCAGAAGGCAAGGAATTTCCAAAATCAAAAGCAAAACCAACTAAATCTTTGCACATATCAATATTTAAAGGCCATATTGAAATGGCATTAATGGCGCAATTTACAACACAAGGGGAGGAGTATAATTATTGCCAAAGTTGTTGAAGGTTTGCTACTATTAAGTATTCCCTAAAGAAGAGGGAAAGGTTGACTAGACACCTGGAAATGACAGATAGAGGAAGGGAATTCATTGGGTTGGAGTTCACCAGACTTTTAAAGAATTGGTATCAGCCACCAGAGAGCTTAGCCCCAGAAGAAGTTCAAGTACATGGAGGGGGTGCCCTCCTAGTGTTAGGAAAAGTGTTGGAGGACTTTGCTATAATGTAAGCTAAGTACAAGTTCCAGCTTAGCCACATGCCCCAACTAGATAATGACAACCCCTTCCAGCCGGTCCCTGGCTTTGACCCAGGACACATAATAAGAACTGGCAAAAAGGAACCCAACAATCCCCCTCCCTTTTTTGTGTCTGGGTTTATTCCACTTAGCTTCACAGCTTTGGAGTGTAATGAAAGCCCTTTCCTGTATGGTTAATTTTGTCACTGTTGTCTCAGAATAAGTTTTTGTATCATGCATACTTTGTTGGGTGCTGTTGAAGATATAGGTTTCCCAGGTGTGGCCTGGCCAAAGCGCTGCCACCCAGTGAAATCTGTCCAGAAGCCCTGCCTGCTTGCGGCAATTGTAGATTTAAATCTAATGATTGATCACAAGTGGGTGGTGGCACAAAAAGTTGAGTCCAGGCGGGGTGCTGATGTCCTACACTCAAACTTTTAAATTTTCACCTGTTGGACCAAAAACTCTGTCCTTCAAGGAGGTCAGGTAACAGCTTACAGAACCACCATTGGTGGTGTCTGTAAGCTGACTAAATATTACATACAAGGAGGCCAACTCATCAAGATGCATCCAAGGGCCTTAAGTAACAATCATTTTCAACAAAATACTCTATTAGCTTGATATTTTATTCTGATTAAGTAGCTTGTCTCATGATTCACTTATTTCAATATCTGTCAATCAGATTTATAATAATCAGATTATTAGACTTTACATTCTCACTATTGCAATCTCTTGGGAATCCTCCTCCTCCTAATGAAATGATTCCTGAATTCTGAAAAATTGAGTATGAACCCATCTATGCAGCTGATTATCTGACCTTGAGCCAAATTAGATTCTTCCTCTTGTACCTGTGCATTATCATCTGTTGTACCTCTATATATTCCCTCTTCAAAGTTTATCAATTTGTTGCAACTGAGTTTTCCTCCTTGCCTGCTAATGTATCTTACAATACACAGGGGGCGCTCAATGAGTCACCCCAAGACATATCTAACAACAGGATCAATCTGATGCTAATGTCAAATTGTGGGCACTATCTCCTAATTAGAAGTGCTGCCAATTTGACTTGCTAATCCCTGTGCAAGTTATTCCTCAGCTTCAAACCTTACATGGATCCTGCCACTATGCCACCCCCTGTGGCCTTGTGGCTTTCCCCATATGGTATATTAGTCACAATATTCTACAATAAACTACATATTATTCTATTCATTTTTGTCTGTTATATTGGATTTTCATATTCCCCAATCACATAATGAACTCTAATTGGTTCAGTTGCAACAGTGGTAGCAGAAGTAGGTTCACAACCTACCTAAAAGAAAAATCCCCCCAAGAAAGAACAGAGTACAGGCTGTATGGCTACTCCCCATCTAGAAACTTTCCTTCCAATCCCCAAGGGGGACATCCCTGAGGGACATGTCATTTACCAGTACCAGCTAGTGCTTAAAAGTGCGTACAATTGCCTCTGCCTGGGACAGCGCAACATAAGTATCACCCTGCCTCAATTTAACCTTTCACAAATCATGTTAAACCTCCAGCTTGAGTCCTTTGCAGGTGATGTAGAAGGGGCCAACATTGTAAGCTGTCTCCATTCTACCAAAACCCATCTTTGCATCTGTCAAGTGCCTGAGCCCATGTGGGTTGCTACTGTGTCTGGGCACCTCACAGGGCCCGCTGCTGTGTGGTTCACTAACTGGGCAGGCCAGTAACAAGAAGTCACCTGGGCAACATTTAGGGACGCCGCCAGATCCTGTTGCAGCAAAACCTTTTCACCCATTGTAGTGGGAACTCCCCTCCTGGCCATCAAACAAACAGGATTTTTCCCTGAATACCTTGCGGCTTGGCAGCAAGCTCTTGCCGCCACCCCAAAAGCTATCACCAACAGAAACACCATGTTGCTCACTCTCATAGTCAATGGGCTCAAGCCCCATATCTACAATTAGATTCCCATGGGTTGTTGTACCTACATCAACGACTTCTACAAGGCCATTATAGAGGCCAACAACCAGGCCTCAATGGGCTTCTGAAGATCTAGTGTTGCACCTGCCCAAACTTGTCCCGCACCTGGCAGTGCCCACAATCAAGTGGGTTGCCGCCAACCACGTCAACAAGAGAATGGAACAAAGGGTCCCTGCAAGGGGGAAATCCAATTAGCGCAAATCAAAGACTTGGTAAAAGTCTGGGGGTTGTAGACACAAGAGGTTCTGCAACCCTTCCTGACCACTCTATTCTTGCCAAAAACCCCTGTGACTATAATGTGTGTGATTTCAAAACTTTATATGTCTTCCAGGTCCATAGTGACAAATCTGTCCTCCAAGCAAGTCATTCTTCCAATAAAATCACCTTCTTGGCCTACCTCTTCTGTTTCTGTGGAAATACCCACAAACTTTTGGTAAACAATGGGGCCAATCACACCATGGTTGAACAAAGCTTTTCAGATGCTCAACAATTAGATTGAATGCCTAGTCAATTCAAAGAGTACATTTAGCCACCTCCCACAGAGTGGCAATCACCCACAAGATGGTACCCTTCTCTGTGAGAATGGGGAACATCCAGGTGAAACTCACTGGGCCAATCATGTCAGGACCCAGTCATGAAGTCATTTCTGGTCTTAACTGGCTTTGACACAACTGCCCATACATCAACTGGGATATGTTTTTAATCACCCTCAACAGAAATGGAGTGGGTTTTCAGATCTACCCTGTCAAGATTAGCAAATTACTCCACAAAACTGTATTTTTCAGACTCACAGAGACCAGCACATACAGCTCTAAGGAGGGAGCTGGACTTTAACCAGTGTTCAGTCAAATTCATCCACTCTAAACCCACTGCAGTTCCTCCCTTGACCACCACACCTCCACCAGCACTTGCTGTTCTCCTTGAGGAATATAAGGACATTTTTAATGAAACACTGGACTAACTACCCCCTCCCTAAGAGATCTAGCATGCTGTACAACTACAAGGGTTGCTTCCCGAAGCATTTCCCCTTTATTGCCTGACACCAAAAAAAGACAAGACTCTCTGTCAATACCTCTTGGACGCGCTCAATAAGGGCTACATTTTCTTCTCCCTCTTGCCATACGGTGCTGCAGTCTTCTTTGTAGCCAAGAAGGATGGTCCCCTTTTCTTGGTAATCAACTACCGCACCCTAAACAAGGTGAAAGTCAAAAACAAACATCCCTTACCGCTAATCAACAAATTATTTGATACACTTGCAGGTGCAAAGGTCTTCAGTAATATTGATCTCACAGTGGGGTACAACTAGGTCCGCATTGCACCAGGAGACAAGACAAAAACTGCCTTCTGAATATACTATAGGTTGTTTGAGTATCAGGTCATGAAATTTGGAATGACCAACACTCCCTCCACCCTTTACATGTTGACAAACAAAGAATTTGAGGATTTGATTAGAAAATGTGTTGTTGTGTACCTTGACAACATTATTGTCTTCAGTCAAGATCAAACCACACATCTCCAACATCTGTGTGCTGTCCTTGACACCCTTCATAAAAACCAATTAAAGGTCAAGCCCTCCAAATGTGAATTTCTCTGGTCAGAGCTTCTATTCCTTGGGCACACTATCTCTGCCCAAAGGATAAAGTCAGGCCCTGCCAAAGTTAGGGCAATCACAAGCATGCCACCCCCACCAATGTGGATCAGGTGTGTACATTCTTATGCATGGTTGCCTATGTACAAAAGTTCAGTCCTAACTGTGGAGAGCTTATTTCACCTCTCACCAAGCTATTAAATACCAAACAGTGCTTCCAATGGACTCCTGTCAGAGATCAAGCCTTTGAGATCTTGAAGCAGAGGCTTACAACTGCACCCGTATTGCAATTTCCAAATCAAAACCATCAGTACAAACTCAAGACTGACGCCTCTGAAAGGGCCATAGAGGGTGTGCTGAGGGTGGAACCTGAGTATGGTGTCTTTCTTCCTGTGGACTAAAAATCCAGAAAGCTTACCAACTCCAAGCAGCACTACCCCATACATGACAAGGAGCTAGTGGCAATTGTGCACTGCGTAGAGAAATGGTGCTATTACCTGGAGGTTGCCACCTTTTCACCCTGTGTCCTGACAGATCACAAGTAACTTCAGTACTTCAATACTCAGTTGCACTTAACGCAAAATCAAGCAGGCTGGGTCAAACACCTGCTTCCCTACCAATTATGTATTGAATACAAGCCTGGGAAGGAACTTTGTCGGGATCTGAGGCGCGGCACAAAGTCACAACAGAAATCCTAACCTTAGGATTGTATTTGTACTAAGTCTTGGTTA